>JBBPBX010040215.1:0-29480 GCA_038048925.1 Garcialebias charrua | reverse complement strand
TTAGGATAGGCTAAGTACTTGGTGACTGTACAGTACTGTACATGTATTCATTTATTTAAAAAAAAAATATATATATATTTTTTGTGATCCTACTTACGAATTTTTGACATACGAGCGCCCCCTAGGTACGGAACTCGCTCGTAAGTCGGGGACTACCTGTACTTGGTCGGGAATCCTTTAGCAGAAATGACTGCTTCAATTTGGTGCTCAAATTGCTCAAACAAAACATTGTTCTCTCTCCTTCACCGTTCTGTCTCATCTCCTAACTCTTTACCCTCTCACATGGTTTCCACAGAATTTTGCAACTCCCTGATGTCATATTTCAATGAAAAGATTATTTCAATTCATAAACACCTTGGACCAAATACTGCCCCCAGCATCCTTGTTGAACTCCCCCCTCCCTCCCTCCCTCCCTTTCTCTGTCTTCTCCCTCCCCTCTGCTGATGACATTGCTGACATTATCAGCAAGTCCAAGTCCTCATCCTGTCAACTTGACCCATTTCAAGTCAAAGTCAAAAAGTCAAAGTCAACTTTATTGTCAGAACTGCAATATGTACAGGACATACACAGGATTGAAATTGCGTTTCTCTCAGTCCCTCGGTGCAACAGTAACCATTTAAACACTAAACACTAAAACATTTAATAAACATAAGCATAAAATAGTAAAAGTGTAACACTGTCCTGAGTTTTTGCATAGTAGTATAAAAGTATGAAAATTTACACCAACACTAAAACACTAAACATTTAATGAACATAAGCATAAAATGAAATAATAAAAGTGTAATACTGTCCTGAGTTTTTGCATAGTAGTATAAAAAGTATAAAAAGTATATCTATAAAATAAACTGAAGGTTCTAGCATTGACATTTGCAAAGAGTGGCACAGCAGCATATAAGTTAATGTACACAGTATATGTATGAGGTAGTTGATGTTGGTATAGAGGCAAAGTGGCATATGCAGTGAACATAAGGCACATTGGGCATCCTTAAATAAGGCTAGTCAGAGAATACTGTATATGTATCAGCAGTAGTGTAGATATAAAAGTAGTGTAAATGTAAACAGTAGTAATAAATGTAAACAGTATTAATAAATGTAAACAGTGAATGTAAACAGTAGTATGACTATAGGCAGTAATGTAATACAAACATTAGTGCAAATATGAGAAGTAGTGCAAACTGAATGAGCACATGACCGAGAGTTTAGTGAATAACCCGTTTGATGACACAGAGTCCAGTGTTAAAATCTTTGTGTTGAGTGGTAATGTGTGAGAAAGTTTTTTGTGTTAAGGCAGTTCAAATGGGAGGGGAGGCAGAGCAGGCAGAGTGTTTAGCATTCTGACTGCCTGATGAACAGAGCTGTCACTCACTCATTTCCCACAGTTCTTGTTAAATCCTGTCTCCTGTCTCTGCTCCCTATCATCACTAATATCATCCACTCCTCCCTGACCTCTGGCATTGTTCCCACAGCCTTCAAATCTGCTGCCATCACCCCCATCATCAAGAAACCAGGTCTTGACTTCACCAACTTCAGTAATCTTCGTCCGATCTCCAATCTGCCCTTCATCTCCAAGATCCTTGAAAAAACTGTTGCTAGTCAACTTCACTCTCACCTGTCCAACAACAACATTTATGAAGAGTTTCAATCTGGATTTCGCCCCCACCATAGCACCGAAACAGCTCTAGTAAAAATTACTAACGACCTTCTTCTTGCTGCTGACTCTGGTCTTCTGTCCATCCTCATTCTTCTTGATCTAAGTTCTGCCTTCGACACCATCTGTCATTCTATCCTCCTCAACAGACTAACCTCCATTGGCATCTCAGGTACCCCGTTAGACTGGTTCAACTCCTATCTCTCTGACCGCACTCAATTCATTCAGCTTAAATCCTTCCGTTCCCAGTCTTCCCCTGTCTCCACGGGTGTCCCCCAAGGCTCTGTCCTCGGACCCCTCCTCTTCATCATTTACCTCCTTCCTCTAGGTCACATCTTCCGCAAATACGGCGTCCATTTCCACTGTTATGCTGATGACACACAGCTCTACTTGTCATCAAAACCTAACTCCACCCACCCACCCTCCATCCTCACCGACTGTCTCAATGAGCTAAATCACTGGTTTTCTAACAATTTCCTTCAACTAAACAGCAACAAAACAGAAATCATTCTCGTCGGTACCAAAAACTCTATTTCAAAATCAGAACATCTTCTCGTCCCCCTTAACAACTCTCTGCTATCCCCCTCCCCTCAGGTCAAGAGTCTCGGTGTCATCCTCGACACCACTCTCTCCTTCACTTCACACATCAACAATATTACTCGGTCTGCCTATTTCCACCTCCGTAATATTAACCGTCTCCGTCCTTCTCTCACACCCCGCTCCACAGCCATCCTGGTGCACAGTCTTGTGACTTCCCGTATCGATTACTGCAACTCCCTTCTCTACGGCCTCCCCAACAAATCTCTCCACAAGTTACAGATGGTCCAGAACTCAGCTGCCCGTGTCATCACTCAAACCTCCTACTATAACCACATCACTCCTGTCCTGCAGCAGCTCCACTGGCTCCCGGTTAAATCACGCATCATCTTCAAAATTCTACTCCTCACGTTCAAAGCTATCCACAACCTTGCCCCTCCTTATCTATCTGACCTCCTACAAATCTCCATCCCATCACGCTCTCTCAGATCCTCCTCTTCACTACATCTCCATGTACCCTCTGCCCGCCTCTCCACCATGGGGAGCAGGGCCTTCACCTGCTCTGCCCCTCACCTCTGGAACGCTCTACCGCCAGACCTTCAAAACACCATCTCCCTTTCTCTGTTCAAGGCAGCCCTGACAACCAATCTCTTTAGACTAGCTTATCATTAACTTTACTAAATGTCTTTTTACTATTTTGCATTTTATAATCTATGTATTTTATATTTGAATTTGTCGCTTCCGGCTCTTGGCGAAGCAGGTCGCTTCTCTTTCTGCTCCTCTCCTCCCTAAGTTTTCCTCCTCCCTGCTTTTGCATTTTTGTCTCGTCTGCAACTCTTCAGTGCTCACTCGAAGCAATTTGGAAAATGGATTTAATTGCATGGGCTGTTTCCTTTATCGATAAATTTTTTTCCACGAAGCGCTCCGGACCAGGAGAACCGGTGTGCCCCCTCGACACGCATGCGGTGGGCTACATTATGGACTCGTGGGGAGAATGGAAGTTAATGTGTCTGACCGTTCTTTCTGTCGAAGACGTGGAAGATTTGTGGATTATTGGAATATTGGTGGCAGCTGCTCTGCTTTTTGGCTTAGGCGGAGGTTTCTGCTACTGGAAGCTGAGGGAGACTGCCGCGGCGATCAACGCGCTGGCGAAACTTCCTGCTCAACAAGATTCTTTGATCCGGGCTGTGACCTCAATGACCCAGCTGTTGTTCGAGCTGAATCGCACGATGGGAGCAGTGGTGGACAGCCGCGGACCTGCAGTGCGTTTTGGGACTCGTTTACAGCCGACCGGGCTTCATCAGGGGACAGATGGGGATTTGTAGCTCGGAACCTCACATGATTCGGCGATTTGGACCTAGATAGCACCTGGACTTCAAGGCTGCAGTCAAAGTACACTGTAGCCTGCCCTGGAAAATAAATAAAGCAACTAATCTAATCGGGACTCAAAGCAACCTTGAAAAAAGGCTGACTACAAAACTTCTCCTGGAGTCGAAAGCTGTTGAAAAACTGTCGCTTCCCCCCTCCCCCCAGAGGTCTCTGTGTGCATTCAGATGGAGCCGAGCTGAGGCCATCTGAAGACTGTGCTTATCTGAAATGATTACTCACGGACTATCTCCCTGCTTGCCATCAAATGCAACATGTCTTTGTCTTTATCCGTGCTGAGCTGATAGTTTTTTTGACTTTATCATAGAATGTCCTAAGACAAAATGTGAAAAGATTCTTTTTTGAATACCTATGATTATCCGACTGTATGTTCCTTTTTTCCATATCTGATTGTTGGCGGCACAATTTAATTATTGCTGCGGCTTTCCTCTTAGGATGGTGCGCGCGCCAATTGCAACACTTTGTACCTTGGTGCAAATATGCCAATAAAGATATATTCTATTCTATTCTATGTTTGATCTGTATTACACTGTATTGGTTTGTTAAGTGTCATTGGGTGTCCTGAAAGGCGCTTTTAAATAAAATTATGATTATTATTATTCAATGCGGCGTGGCATGGAGGCAATCAGCCTGTGGCACTGCTGAGGTGTTATGGAGGCCCAGGATGCTTCGATAGCGGCCTTAAGCTTATCCAGAGTGTTGGGTCTTGCGTCTCTCAACTTTCTCTTCACAATATCCCACAGATTCTCTATGGGGTTCAGGTCAGGAGAGTTGGCAGGCCAATTGAGCACAGTAATACCATGGTCAGTAAACCATTTACCAGTGGTTTTGGCACTGTGAGCAGGTGCCAGGTCGTGCTGAAAAATGAAATCTTCATCTCCATAAAGCTTTTCAGCAGATGGAAGCATGAAGTGCTCCAAAATCTCCTGATAGCTAGCTGCATTGACCCTGCCCTTGATAAAACACAGTGGACCAACACCAGCAGCTGACATGGCACCCCAGACCATCACTGACTGTGGGTACTTGACACTGGACTTCTGGCATTTTGGCATTTCCTTCTCCCCAGTCTTCCTCTAGACTCTGGCACCTTGATTTCCAAATGACATGCAAACTTTGTTTTCATCCGAAAAAAGTACTTTGGACCACTGAGCAACAGTCCAGTGCTGCTTTTCTGTAGTCCAGGTCAGGAGCTTCTACCGCTGTTTCTGGTTCCAAAGTGGTTTGACCTGGGGAATGAGGAACTTGTAGCCCATTTCCTGCACACGCCTGTGCACGGTGGCTCTGGATGTTTCTACTCCAGACTCAGTCCACTGCTTCCGCAGGTCCCCCAAGGTCTGGAATGGGCCCTTCTCCACAACCTTCCTCAGGGTCCGGTCACCTCTTCTCATTGTGCAGCATTTTCTGCCACACTTTTCCCGTCCCACAGACTTCCCACTGAGGTGCCTTGATACAGCACTCTGGGAACAGCCTATTCATTCAGAAATGTCTTTCTGTGTCTTACCCTCTTGCTTGAGGGTGTCAATGATGGCCTTCTGGACAGCAGTCAGGTCGGCAGTCTTACCCATGATTGCGGTTTTGAGTAATGAACCAGGCTGTTTTTTTTTTTTAAAAACCTCAAGAATCTTTTGCAGGTGTTTAGAGTTAATTTTTGATTCAGATGATTAGGTTAATAGCTTGTTTAGAGAACCTTTTCATGATATGCTAATTTTTTGAGATAGGAATTTTGGGTTTTCATGAGCTGTATGCCAAAATTATCAGTATTAAAACAATAAAAGACCTGAAATATTTCAGTTGGTGTGCAATAAATCTAAAATATATGAAAGTTTCATTTTATCATTACATTATGGAAAATAATGACCTTTATCACAATATGCAAATTTTTTGAGAAGGACCTGTATTTCTCATTTGGTCACACAAGTTATTGTTTAACCCAAAAAGTAGAGAATCCGTGAATAAATACATAATTACTTTCTTGATTTGAACAAGTCTTGAATAAGTAAAGTAATTATGTGTAAAGGATTAACAGGAGGTCACTGTTAAGCTGACCTCTTTACCTTAATTAATTTACTTATTCAGATTGAATAGTAATTTCACGGATTCTTTTCTTTTTCAGTTTACCCAATATTTCTGTGATCTTTATGATGGATAAATAAACAAAGCCATTAAGTGACAATGGACATTGACTTAGTTGGTATGCCAGGCGACACTACCATTTATTTAAAATAAATCACTAAATTAACACCATTACACTTGATTGACATGATTTCACTTTCTTTCAATTTACTACGTCAGCACACTTGAATTATAACAACAGACATAAATACTAGATGTTAAACATATTTAGTCTGAGGGCTCTTTAACTTAATTAGTTTCCAGCTTAGATTGAGAGGGAAAAGAATAGGAGGAGAGATGGTTTAAAGGAAATTATTGTGAGCATGAGACCAAAGTGACACTTCTCATCCGACTTCTGCTAAAATCCAGGTACGTTTGTAAACAGCTCTTTACCTTTTGACGACAGCCCGGTAAGAGAGAAGACCTTGTAGCTTTTCAGATGTACGGGTCCGTGTGGGAACCAGCACCTCTGAGCAGGTTATTCGTTTACGTTTCCAACGTCTCCTGGTTTCCGCATCGACCATCAGAAAATGTGTCAGCTTCAGGCCTCTGACTTCAAGATAAACTTATTCCATGAAGGAATAAACAAAGTCTTGAGCTTACGCTCGTTCGAAGTGGATTCATAACGGCATGTTATACAATCCTTAGCTGAATGACTGTCCTTGGCGGGTGACAGGCATTCATTCAGCTCTTTGGGACGTCTTCATGTCTTTGAAGCTCCCAGAAACTCTGGAACCTTCTCGTTCCTTCCAAACTCTGAAGCGTTTCAGCAAAACTTAGGACTTAAGGAAGGACCAGTCGAGGAGTTCACTTGTCTTATCACGACCCAAGGTTACAGCCAGCAGCAGAGGGAAATGTTTAGGAAAAGACAGCAAGCTGGAGCCCTTTTCATGAAAAACAACAGATTAACTGTCTTCTGACTTTCTAAACAAAACCGTCCGGTCTCTGTGACCCGAGATTTCACCTTTAACACAGCAGTGAACACCGTTTAACTCTTACAGAATAACACAGCTTAAAAGCACACATCATGAAAATGACAAAAGTTATTCTTTTGGTCACATTAGAATAAAATCAAAGATAGAAATAGTCTCTTTTGGTGACTATGTTCTAAGATTACAACTAATGGAATGATTTTGTAGTAAATGTCTTGCTTTACTGAGAGGTCAGTAAAGGTCATCACTGGACAGTTCAAAAACCTTAGTTTGACCCTGGGTAGGTCCACTACATAAGGTTGTGATCCGGTTATCCGGAAGTGTTTTGGCGCGAGAGGACGCTGGCGTGATGTCGTGATGTCGCCACCTCTCCGCGCTAAAAATTTATTTTACTGTTGCTATTTTTGGAAATTTATCTGGACTTGTTTTGTTCAGTGGTTTTTTTAATCAAGGACTTTACGGACAGCTTAGTTAGTACTTCCTAACTGGAATTTGGGCTGTCAACCTCCCGTTAACTCCAGCACGAACTTTGCTTGGAGAACTATGTAGCTGCAATTATTGTTTCGCTTACCTGCTACCTCTGTCAACTTCCTGTGTCATCTGGACTGTTCTGGATTTTCTCCTGTGCTCCTCTTCAAGATATGCTCATTCAAGTTACATCTCACTGCTTCTTGGTTATTTCTTTCGGAGCCGTGGGTCTGCTGTTAGTAGCTAGCTCTGTGCTAGCTTCCCCTGGCTTGGCTGGCACGATGTTTAAGTACTCCGCTTCGCAGCTGATTGGACTTAACAACTGCTCCATTCCTCCTTCTGTTTCCACCATCAAACAACTGGGACTTCTGCGTAGACCTCGTTACATCCATAGAAGCTCTCGGAAGAAATCTGTTTATTCTCGGCAAGCTAGCTCTGACTCGATCCCGTCTATCTGGTCTAAGAGACGTGTCGCACCTCGATTACGTCATCAGAACGCTGCGTCTGTAGTCCCTTGTAGTCCACAGCGCACGAAGTGGCAAGGAAAACGTGGAGTGGACTTGAATCTGCTTAAACCTCTTCTAAAAACTTCTGCTCCAATTGGTATCAAAATAGAACTTTTCAATGTGCAGTCACTATCCAACAAATCATGTCTAATTCATGATCACATTCTGGAGAAGAACTTGGACCTCATGTGTCTTACAGAAACTTGGCATCAACCAGATGTGTTCAGTTCTCTGAATGAAGCTTGTCCCTCTAGATACAGCTATCTGCAGAGAGCCCACTGCACTGGCCGCGATGGTGGTCTGGCTGTAATTTACCGCAGTAATTTAAAATGGTCACATCTGGCTTCTCAGGACTTTTCATCTTTTGAAAGTTTGGCCTTCAACCTCAAAGCCCCACTCCTGATAAATGTTATATTGATTTATAAGCCTTCCAAACCGCATGTTTCATTTAACTCAGAGATGCATGACCTCCTCACTTTTTTTTTTGCACCTCCCCTGTGAAAAATCTTTTTTTTGGCGATTTAAATATCCACATGGATAATTCCTCTTCCCCTCTGGCTACGGATTTTAAGTCTCTTTTGGACTCTCTCAATCTCACTCAACATGTTGACGCCCCTACGCACAACAGGGGGCATACTCTGGATTTGGTGATTACAGACACTGTACTCATTAATAACTTAACTGTATATGACCTGGGTGTCTCGGACCACAGTGCCATCTCCATGGAAGTGCCTTCAACTTTGCCTGCTTCAAACCCAAACTGACCTATCCAGTTCCGTGACTTTAAAAACATTTCATCTGATGTTCTGTCCGCTGATCTTCACGCCCTGACCGTTGTCAATCATTTATCTGCAAATGACTCTGTGGATTACTATAACCAATCTCTCCAGGAGCTTCTGGACCTACATGCTCCCTTGAAAACAAGACTGGTGTCTTTCTCCCGTTCAGCTCCCTGGTACACTGATGAGCTGCGCAAGATGAAGGCAGTTGGCCGTGCTATTGAAAGACGTGTAAAATCATCTGGTCTCTCTATACATAAGCAGGCATACAAAGAACATCAGAAAGCCTACGCCTATTATCTTAAAGAAGCACGCTCAAAATATTATTCCAACATCATCAACAATTGCCCTGGAAACTCTAAACAGCTCTTCTCCACAATATCTCATCTGCTTAATCCCATTAAACAAACTCACGAGGACTCTGTTCAAAAATGCAACCTGTTCCTTTCATTCTTTAAAAACAAAGTTGACTCTATCAGATCTCAGCTCCACAACCTCCCTGATCTTCGTTTGCCATCTATCCATCTGCATTCTGGGTCCCTGAGCAGCTTTGATGAAGTTGTTCAGAGTGAGGTGGAGACCGTCATCAAGAAAATGAAGCCTTCATCCTGCGCCCTGGATCCCTTCCCCTCGTCTCTCATAAAATCCAATCACTCTGCAATAAGCCCATTAATCACACAAATAATAAATAAGTCTCTTACAATCTGGTCATGTTCCACTGCCTCTAAAAACTGCCATCATTAAGCCTCTTCTGAAAAAATCTAATTTGGATCCCGATAATTTCTAATTACCGCCCAATTTCCCACCTCCCATTTCTGTCTAAAATGCTGGAAAAAGCAGTTGCTGCTCAGCTGCAGGTCCACCTACAGCAACACTCCCTGTATGAGAAGTTCCAGTCTGGATTCAGAGCAGCTCACAGTACTGAGACTGCATTGCTGAGAGTTACCAATGATGTCCTCATGGCTGCTGACACTGGTTCTCCCTCCATCCTTGTCCTCCTTGACCTCACTGCAGCTTTCGACACTGTGGACCATAGTATCCTCCTCCACCGTCTTCATGTGGAGGTCGGTCTCTGTGACACTGTCCTGGACTGGTTCAAATCTTTCCTCTCCAATAGGCTGGAATGTGTTAGTCTTGGCAATGCCACTTCCCAGACAGTCTGTGTCTCCTGTGGTGTCCCTCAGGGCTCAGTTCTGGGGCCCCTGCTGTTTTCCCTCTACATGCTGCCTTTGGGTCAAATTATTAATCAGTTCAACATTTCTTTTCACTGTTATGCCGACGATACACAGCTTTACATCAGGACTGGAGCATCATCCCCATTGTCATCTCCATCTTCACTCACTGCCCTCTCTACCTGCCTGGAGGAAATAAAAGCATGGATGAATCAGAACTTTCTTCAACTAAACTGCTCCAAGACTGAAGCCATATTGATTGGCACCCCTCACCAGGTACAAACATCAACTTTAACAACAATCTCCTTCTCTGGTCAAGACATCCCCCTCTCCACCTCTGTTACAAATCTTGGAATAAAAATGGACTCTCATCTTACATTTGAAAATCACATTAAGCATCTGTTTAAAACCTGCTTCTTCCATCTTCGAAACATCTCCAGACTTCGCCCATCTCTGACTTTTTCTGATGCTGAGAAACTCGTCCATGCCTTTGTCTCCTCCAGGCTCGACTACTGCAACTCCCTGTTTATTGGAATCCCTGGCAAAAACCTTCAGAAGCTTCAATATATTCAAAACAGTGCAGCAAGGATTTTATTGAGAGCTCGTAAATTTGAACATATTACACCCATTCTCCATAACCTCCATTGGCTTCCTGTCACCTACAGAATTCAGTACAAAACTGCTCTCATTACACACCAATGCTTACACGGAACTTCACCAGATTATCTAAAGGACATTCTTGCTCCATATTCATCCACCCGGTCTCTTCGATCACAGAACAGTAATCTCCTTCACATTCCACGAACCAAGTTAAGGACCATGGGAGACCGGGCATTCTGTGTGGCTGCCCTCCGCCTATGGAACTCCCTATTGACTATCTGAGAGCTCCACAGTCACTGGTTGACTTTAAACAAGGCTTAAAGACCTTTCTTTTTAAGCGGGCCTACTCTGCCTCCACATGATTTTACCTTTAATCTTAGTTGATACTATCATTGATTTTACTTGATTTTATCACTTGTTTTTATTTGATCTTTGGTTTTTGTTGCACTTTGTAGCACTTTGAGATTTTTGTTAATGAAAAGTGCGTTATAAATTAAATTCATTATTATTATTATTATTATTATTATTATTATTTGTGTCAGGATAACACTTGCTCACATCTTACATATAAAACTTGTAAAAATATTCAATTAAAATTTGTTTAAAAAAGAGAGTCATTATAACCTAAAGGGTGTAAGGGGTTACCAGAGGAGGTCAATATTAATACTGACCTCTTTACCTTAATTAATTTACTTATTCAGATTGAATAGTAAATTCACGGATTCTGTTCTTTTTCAGTTTACCCAATATTTCTGTGATCTTTATGATGGATAAATAAACAGAGCCATTAAGTGACAATGGACACGTTAACTTAGCTTGATATGTCAAAGAGACACTATCATTTATTTAAAATGAATCAACTAAATTAACACCATTACACTTGATTGACATGATTTCACTTTCTTTCAAATTAATACGTCAGCACACTTAAATTTAACACAACAGACTTCAATATTGGATGTTAACATATTTAGTCTGTGGGCTCTTCAGCTTAAAATAGTTTCCAGCTTAGAATTGAGGGAAAAAGATAGGAGGAAAGATTTAAGAAGAATTGGGAGGTTAAGAGAGGAAGTTTATCTTGCATTTATGAAACCAGATGACACTCTTCCGTACGCGTCCAGCTAAGATATCATCACACCTCCAGCAAGCAAACAGCTGCTCCTTTACCTTAAGACGTCCGCCTTGGTTCTGGTAAAGAGCTGTGGTCAACTTTAGACTGACGAGTCGTCGGTCCCGCAAGTCCAAGCTGGACTCCACGCGTGTTTACCTTGTCGGTGTCGGTGATACTCGCTTTCGTCGGCAGAAGTCGTGACAGTCGTGGCTTCTTGGCTCAAGATAATTTATTCCAGGAAGGAATAACAAAGTTTTTGAGCTTACGCTCGGAGTGGACCCATAACAACATGTTATCAGTCCCAGCTGGATGACGAGTCCTTAGCGCGTGACTGTTGGTCATTCAGCTCTTTGGAAAGTTCACATCATCTTTCGAAGCTCCCAGAAACTCTTTCGGACTCTTGCCGACTCTGTAGTTCCAGCTACAGCTTAGAACTTAAAGCAGGATTCAAAGAGAGGAGTTCACTTGTCTTATCACGACCCAAGGTTACAGCCAGAGCAGAGGGAGATTTGTTTAGGAAAAGACAGAGAAGCTGGAGCCTTGTTCATGAAAAACAACGGATTAACCTGTCTTCTGACTTTCTAAACAAAACCGTCTGGTCTATGTGACCCGAGATTTCACCTTTAACACAGCAGTGAACACAGTTTAACTCTTAAAGAATAACACAGCTTAAAAGCACACATCATGAAAATGACAAAAGTTATTCTTTTGATCACATCAGCCTAAAATCAAAGATAGAAATAGTCTCTTTTTGGTGACTATGTTATCAGATTATAGCTAAATGAATGATTTTGTAGTAAATGTCTTGCTTTACTGAGAGGTCAGTAAAGGTCATCACTGGACAGTTCAAAAACCTTAGTTTGACCCTGGGTAGGTCCACTACAAGGGAATGGAAATGTTTGTAAAACCTTCATTTAGAACTAGTCTGAAGGAGCCGAGTTGTAAATCAGGAAGCAGGATTGTGGAGTTGACTTGATATCACCATAAACATTTATAAAACAATGTATATGTATGAAGATGATTAAATTAAAGTTGTTGGAAGGTATAGTGCCAGGTGAAGGATACCTGAAGTTTCTTTTTTTTTTTTCAGTTTGGAGATTGTTCAAGTGAAGGTTGTTTTTGTTTTGTTTGTAGTTGTTTTGTTTTTTGTTTTTAATAAGGGGCAGATATAAGACTTTTTCTTCTTTCTGCACCTTTTCATTCAGTGTTTTTTTTTCTGATGAAATTTGTTTTATTTTGAATAAATGAATTCAAAAAACATGCAACGTAGTGCTAGGCGATATGGAAAAAATCATATATCATGATATGGACTTTTTTATATCACAATAACGATATATATCACGATATATACAACACAATGTCTGTTGTCTGTTGGAGTCTGTTGGAGTCAGTCTCCCCACCATCACAGACATTTACACTTCGAGATGCAGGAAAAAAGCCACCTGCATCATGAAATACCTCACTCACCCAGCACACACACTCTTTGCCCCACTCCCCTCAGGACGGAGGTTGAGGAGCATCAAATGTAGAACCACTAGACTGAGGAACAGCTTCTACCCTGAGGCTGTTAGACTCATGAATAAATAAATAATAAGAATAATCACTGTGAAATATCACATCATGCTGATGCTGATCTGTTTTCTTGTTGCTGTGTTCATCTGTGACCATCTGCTCATAAAGACTCATGTTCGTGCTGCTGTTTGTAATGACGTTTTTCTATTACTCTAGGGCTTAGTGTATTTCTAGTTGGATGTTTTTCTTAGTTCATATCCTAGATGTTATTACTGTTTTTCTCTTACATTTTGTTGTTGGATGTAACTGGGACCCTGTGTACATAATCTCATTTCATCACATGTACTACATGCGGTGCAAATGACAATAAAGACTCTCTGACTCTGACGATGTGTGTGTGTGTGTGTGTGTACAGGAAAATTTTGGACCAAAGTAGAAAAGGAGTTTCTACTTTGGTCCAAAATTTTCCTGCCGGTTGCGGTAAAACAACGGCTGTTAATAAAACCCACAAAGAAGAAATCCGCTCTGGAAGCTGGAGTCAGTGTTGCCAGGTGTACGATAATTATCGTATTTGTACGACAATTTTGCCCTCTGTACGATGTATGATCAATAATCCCGAAAAAGGCAAAAAATACAATAATTTGACCGTTCCGTGAACTTGTAGTTGTGATCGGTTTCCATCAGCCAGTCGCAACAGTTTATCTGAGTTTTCTTGTGAACCCTGAATGCATCTTGAAATTCCAGCCAATCGTGCTTTTCTAAATGGGACCCAAGAGTGACGTGCATGCATTTGCCTCAGTACAACGGCCATGATTGGCTGAATAGTCCGTTGTACCCGCCCCATGAGTTAGAAAGTAATAAAAGCAGAGCCGTGTGACTCCGGTCTGGAAGAAGTGATGAAAATCTGGGTTAAAATCTGTGACCATCTGCTCATACAAACTCATGTTCGTGCTGCTGTGTATTACTAGTTGATGTTTTTCTTAGTTAGTTCTAGATGTTCTTACTGTTTTTCTCTTTCATTTGTTGTTGGATGTAACTGGGACCTCGTGTACATAATCTCGTTTTCATCTCATGTACCACATGCGGTGCAAATGACAATAAAGACTCTCTGACTCTGAAAATGAGTGAACATTTATATAAAGTTGAATGTTAAATGATAATAAAGAAATATATTAAGAAAATATGGCAGGAAAACTGGGACATTACTGATACAGGAAGACATTTACACAACAAAAAAGGTAGGATATACAAGAAAAGCAGGAAGAAAAACAGGAACTGACTCGCATTAGAATAGGGCTCACGGGCCTTAATAAATCTCTTAAAATAATTGGAAAACAGGCTGCAACAGGACTTTTTTGTGACATGTGCACCAGCAATTTCCCAGAAAAGGTTCAACATGTCTTTATGGAATGTCCAGGGTATGAAACAGAAAGAATGCATTTCCAAAAATAAATAAATAAATAAAATGAATATTCAATTTACAATTAGGGATGTTATTAGTAGTGATATCTTAGCATTTTGAGATTTTTATTCATGAAGTGTGGTATAAATTGAATTCATTATTATTATTATTATAACAGTAAAGCTAAATATCAAGTTATTATTTCCTTGAAAATACAAACTTAATAGACAGAATTTAGTTGAGTTAATTTTAACCGCCATGAAACAAAACAAGAGGGGGGGGGGTCATTAGTTGCCACCAGACATTAATACATATTATTGTCTATGGTTCCCACCCGTACGGACTCCACAAAGCTGGGACTGCCTGTTTTAGACGCTATTCAACAACAGAGTGACTATAGAGCATACTTGTTATTTTGATTATGACGGGTGTACGATAATTTCCCTCAAAATACAATAATTTTATGTCTCTAGTACGATAATCCTACATTTCTCACCTGGCAACACTGGCTGGAGTAAACAAGGCAAGAAACTGAAAAGAGAAAACGGTGCGTTTGATTCCGGTTCTGTTGTGTCTCTGGTCTGTTTTGTATTGGTTAACTGGACCCGAGTTCGGACTCGGTTGGACTCTGGGTTCGTGTCCTCTGGACCCATTTTGTCTCAGAGTTTCAGCTGAGCGAAATAATGGAAGCTAACAAGGTGAGCTTCCCCCTCTTTTTGGTAAAAGTTAGGCATGTAACGAGATCTCGTTGTACGAGATCTCGCGATATTAAACTCCCGCGATATCTCTCGTTGAGAGGTAACGTTGTCTCGCGAGACGCTAATGCTAGCGCTAGCAGAGCCCCTAGCAAGTCAGCGTCACGGACAGCATGGCTTCGCCGGATGAAGTTGCTATAGAAGACGCCCCAACTACTGATGGAGGGTCCCGGTGCCGCAGACGCCTCTACATTGATGGAGGGTCCCGACGCTGCCCCGAATGTAAAGACACACGCGTAAACACCGGTGTGACCGGTGTTGCCAGATAGAGTCCCACCCACCCAAAGCACTCTTTACCCGCAAAAGTCAGAAGGAAAATCGCGGTGAACCGCCCAATCTGGCAACACTGGTGAGTGACGGCTGCAGAGTCAGTGCTGATGCGGATATTTATGTTCAATTTTTGGAAAGTCCTGCGTGAATATCTATTTTTTTTAAACAAAGTTGAACGTTCTAAGGTCTAAGGAGATTCAATCAGTAAAATGAAGACATCAGTTGGGTTTGTAATACATGTTAAAACAGAATAAAAGCCTTTTTGCGGCATAAAACCGATCTTTGAAGTTTTCTTGAACTAATATTAAAATCTCGTCTCGTTCTCGCGAGCTCTGTAATTTGTCTCGTCTCGTCTCGTGAGTTTTGTGTATCGTTACACCCCTAGTAAAAGTTCTTCTTGGGTTGCCTGTGCAGTTGTTTCTCCTTGTTGTGACACCGGTTGAGATGCTACTTCATGCCCTTGCGTCTCCATTGCTCTCGATTTTAACAACGTAAAGCATGTGTCGCAAACCCGCGCGTGCCAAACAAAGCAGCGCCGTCATCTCGCACAACCACAATATGAAGTTTCTTTGCGACAGTTATTTTTTTATTCTTATTTATCATGATAGAGACGATAGAAGGAAAGTAGCACGATAGACACGTTTCTATCATCCCCACAATATATATCGTCATATCGCCCAACACTAATGCAGCGCTTGGGTTGTTGTTTCAGTACGTCGTAGTTACAGGGACAGGTTGGCTCAAACTTTATTGTGCTTCATCTTCTGACTCTCATCATATTCTACTGAGTGGAAACTCTTCAGATTAAACAAGTTAGATGTCCCCACCGCTAGTTTGAATGACTATCCATCACGTTTTGCAGCATAAAGAGTAGGACCTCGCTATAGCAGAAGAAACCTGCAGTTTAACAGATCTTGGAGAGCCGAACCACTTCTACACCGACAAATTAGTCTTTCCTCTCTTATCAGTGATGTCATCTCTTTCTCTTCGCTTGTGAAACTTTGTTCAGTCACATTCTGATGGTTATGGGCACTCGTTTTGAAGCGAAAACTTAAGGCGCGTTGCAGATTAGCTTAGCCTGCTACCGCTAACGCGTGATGAACTCGAGCGCTGCATAATACGTATCGACGTCACCACACACTTACGTATTTGTGTCGCAGCTTTTTCTGTCCGGGTTGAAACTGAAGCAGCCGCTTCAACCCGAACAGAAAAAGAAAAGCGTCAGTGAAACGCTGTAAAATCCTATCGAAATATCGAAAATATGCTTAAAATTCATATAATCGTTATTGAATAAATGTATATCGCGAGATATATCGATATCAAATTATTGTCCAGCACTACATGCCACCTGCAACTTCAGGGACTCACCAGCATGTTGTGGACGACCTTGGATGGGGCTGTAAAGGATCTTTGGTGTGTCGGTATTAATCTGACACACTTTACCTTAATTACTTATTCAGATTGAATAGTAATTCACGGGTTCTCTCTTTTTCAGGTTTACCAAATGTTTCTGTGATCATTTATGATGGACAATAAACCATAAGCCATGAAGTGACAATGAAACATTGATTTTAGTCGGTATGCCAAAAGACACTACCTTTTATTTAAAATAAATCAACTAAAATTAACACCAATGTACACTTGATTGATTGATTTCAATTTCTTACACATTAAACGCATCGGCACATTTAATTGTAACAGACATAAGTAAAGATGACAATTACTTTTTATCTGCACGCTCTAGCATAAATGTAGTTTCCAGCTTAAAATGATATGGGAAAGGAGGAAATAGGAGACAGATAGAGAGATGGAAGTTTAAAAGGAAGTTTTCTATTTTGAGTTTAAACCAGAAACTGACACTTCTCCATACGAAAACCAGCTCGACTCAACAACACGTTCCAGTAAACATTAGCAACTCTGTACCTGTTAGACGTTCCGTCTCGGTTGGTAGAGTTGAGGAGCAGTCTTGGACTCACAGGGAAGTCCAGTTGTACCTCGGCGTGTTTATGGATTCAGCCTGTCGTGACGCCTGCTTTCTCTGTCAGAGATAGTGACACGTCTTGGTTAGTTTCAAAATAAGGCGTTCCTCAAGAAAGTTCATTAAGAACTAGGGAGCTTTTGCTCTGTGAACTTAATGGAGGCATCCATAAGTCCCAGCTGATAAGCCAGTCTTTTACTCGTGACTGCAGCTCATCCAGCTGTAAAGACAGAGAGCTGTCAGGTCTCGCTTTCATTCCAACTCTGACTCGTTTACAGAAGCAAACACTTTTTCTAAAGTGTTGGAATCAGAAAAACAGTCTTCTCATTGGTTGTGGCTAAGAGGAGGGTGTTAGAGCCACGTCAAAGAGTTCACTTTAACGTTATCAGGATTCAAGGTGAAAGTCGGAAACAGAAAGAAATTGTTTGGAGGAAGACGGAGTTCTGGAGACATTATCATGAAAACAACGGATTAACTGTATTCTCCATTTCTAAACAAAACTGCCAGGCCACCCCGACCCGGCCTTCAACTTTTACACAGTTTGTGAACATCATCGTTGGTGCAGAATAAACCAGCATATGTGGTCATAAAACATATTGTAAAGTACAACACTGCTCATGAATAACACAGGTGAATGCTTTGATTATATTTGTAGTAGGACAAAATTAAAGGAGTAGAAATAGTCTCTTTGTGAGTGAATGTGAGTGTGTACATAATCTCGTTTTCAACACATGTACTACATGCGGTGCAAATGACAATAAATTCTCTCTGACTCTGACTCTGAATATGTTCTTTGATTCAAACTATAAAAGACTAAATGGAATAAATTTTGTTAAATGTCTGTTTACTGAAAGGGTCAGTAAAAGTTGTCACTGAAGAGTTCAAAAAGAATGTCTGTTTACTGAAAGGGTCAGTAAAAGTTGTCACTGAAGAGTTCAAAAAGACGAAGGTGTAATCTCGCATCCTAGTTGACCTCGTCATGTTCACTACAGGGCTTATAAGCATAGACCAGTGGAATGCCCACAAATCTGGCCATTTTGGATCGAAAGTACCAGTAGGACTCAAGGCTGACCAGAAAAACACAGTCTGCCTGAAAAAAAATCAACAATTGTGGCATAGCAGAATCTGACTCCCCTGTTTGGCCTTAAAGCAGGCCAGCTTATCACATTTCTTCTGGGATATGTGTAAACTAAGGAAAAGCTTTGTTTATCGCCACCCCCTCCCCGAGAACTTCTTATCAGAGCTTTACCGGCTGACACCAACATCTTATCAGGACTATGTGTAGGGAATAGGGATGGCACCATCTTGTGGTCATCCTTTGTCTGTACATCTTGTTTTTCTCTTCCTTGTCTTGATTGATTTCTCCCTGTGTTCTTAGCTGTTTGTAATCACGTCCTGTCTTGCCTGTGTATATAAACCTGTCTGAGTTCTGTCCTTTGTCGCGTCATCGTTAGGTCTCCCCTGATGTCTCTTGTGTTCTTGTATCATGAGTAAGTTTGTTGCACAGTCAGCCTTTTGATTTATTATCATTAAATATATATTTTTGTACTCCTGGCTTGCTATAAGTTCTTGTCTGCACCACTGGGTTCTGTCCTGCCTGAAAATCCTAACAGTATGACGCAACCAAGTTTGAACCCAGTAGGCAAGAACTTTCTGTCTCGGTTGTTTGAAAAATCTGCTTTGTGAAAACATCCGGAGGTTTGGGGACTCAGCCACCTTCTGCAACCTGTGGGAAAGGTGGATGGCCACTAAAACCATGCTAGATGAATATATACGCTTACCCGGACTGTTTGATGTCCCTGGGATGGAGGACCTCCTGGACAAGGTGCTGGAAGAGAATAATTGGTTGGAGTCTCTCGTCAAATCCGGTGCTGTCAGTCCTCGTCCTCCAGCCACACATCAACCTGCCATAAAACTGGACTCTTCTTCCACGACCCCGGTGATCCTTGTAGCTACAGCCCCCGCGGCCGCTCCCATGCCTGCCGTAGTTCCCCCATCTCCTGCAGTCTCTGTTTCTTCACAGTACAAGGATCACACCCATTCAGAACACACAGACCCAGATCTAGTATGTTTTTCACCACCTGCACATTCTGTTTCCCTCTCTCTGCCCGGTCCTGGCCTCCCACGTTGGAGAGGTTGACGACAGGGGGGTTCCAGAGACTCTGTCCCTGAGCTTGCAACCAGCCTGAGCCTGCAGCCAGCCCTGAGCCTGCACCTCCAGCGCCTCCTGTGTCTTCTGACACCTCAACGTCTACAGAAGGTACCCGCACCGCAGACGCCTCGACGTCTACAGAGGGTCCCCGCGCCGCAGACGCCTCGACGTCTACAGAGGGTCCCCGCGCCGCAGACGCCTCGACGTCTACAGAAGGTACCCGCGCCGCAGACGCCTCAACATCTACAGAGGGTCCCGCCGCCTCGTCTACAGAGGGTCCCCGCGCTGCCAACGCCTCGACGTCTACAGAGGGGTCTCCACGCCGTAGTCACTTCGACGTCTACAGAGGCTCTCCGCGCCGCAGACGTCTACAGAGGGTCCCCGCGTCGCCGACATTTCCACGTCTACAGAGGGTCCCCGCGCCGCTTACGCCTCCACGTCTACAGAGGGTCCCCGTGCCGCCGACGCCTCCACATCTACAGAGGTCCCTCTGCGCTCCTCGCCACCTGCTGTAGAGGCTCCCAGCGTTTTTCTTCGCCTGACGACGTCTCGCCGTCTGACGACGACTGCACACCCGACGTTTGGCCTCCTGACGACTGCACGCCCAACATGTTTCTGCCTGACGACTACATGCCCGACGTGTTTCTGCCTGACGACTGCACGCCCGATGTGCTTCTGCCTGACGACTGCACGCCCGACGTGCTTCTGCCCGACGACTGCACGCCCTACGTGCTTCTGCCCGACGACTGCACACCGGACGTGCTTCTGCCTGATGGATGGCCTCCCGTTCGCCCGCCTGACGTGCTTCTGCCTGATGGACGGCCTCCCTTCCACCCGCCCGACGTGCTTCTGCCTAATGGACGGCTGCCCGCCCGACGTGCTTCTGCCTGATGGATGGCCTCCCGGTCGCCCGCCCGACCTCTGCCTGATGGACGGCCTTCTGGCCGCCCGCCCGACCACCTTCTGCCTGATGGACGGCCTCCTAGCTACCCGCCAGAACAATCACCTTTCTGTGTTCCCTGTATGTGTGGTTCCCAGGTTTTGGTTCTGTCTGTTCATAGCCCTTGTGTTCTTCCTTGAGCCCTCCTTCCTTACAGTTCCCCCACCCGCCTACCCAAGTCTTTTGGTGTGGGTTTTTTTTGGGGGGACGCCGGGGGGTTTCCTTGAGGGGGTACTGTAGGGATGGCACCATCTTGTGGTCATCCATTGTCTGTGCATCTTGTTTTTCTCTTCCTTGTCTTGATTGATTTCTCCTTGTGTTCCCAGCTGTTTGTAATCACGTCCTGTCTTGCCTGTTTATATAAACCTGTCTGTGAGTTCTGTCCTTTGTCGTATCATCGTTGGGTCTCCCCTGATGTCTCTTCTGTTCATGTATCATGAGTGAGTTTGCTGCACAGTCAGCCTTTTGATTTAATATAATTAAATATATATTTTTGTACTCCTGGCTTGCTGTAAGTTCTTGTCTGCACCACTGGGTTCTGTCCTGCCTGAAAATCCTAACACTATGGACTATCTGGAAGTACTTTATGGACAAATCTCACCATCTTGTCGTCAAATGCATATGTAATGTGTTTATAAATGTGCTACTGGTAGAGTTTTTTGAAGTCTTAAATTGTGTACTGATAAGAACAAGTTGTGAAGAGATCTTTTTTGTAATACCACTATCCTATCCTCATGGCCATTTCTCCTTTTCTATTTAAAAAAGTTAAAGACTGTGTAAAGTGAAATTAAATTTGTGTTTTTATTTTGTCACACGGCATAAATATGTGTTATTAATCACCCATATAAATCTGACTGATTAAAAACATTGATTTCCTTATAAAATTAAGTCTCAAAAATCATGAAAAAACATGATTTTGCCTTGCTCTAGAACGCTGGGGGCGTGTCGCACGTGGGCGTGGTTTCAGCGCAGTACTGCGCCATGTCCAGCCCCCTTCAGAGCTGAGCTGTGTGGGGAGGCATACGGGGGAAGCAGAGATCCACCTGCTCTGTTTTTATCTGAGTTCTGGCTTCCAGCAGCTCCTTTTTCCAAGAGTTACGCTGTTTTTAGTGCACTAACAACTCTGGTTATGTTTTTAAAGTTGAGGACACATAACTCCGCTGTTATAATCAGCGCTATTTTAGAAGATGAGCGGACTCGCGGTCCGAACCGGTCACATCGCATGCGGGGTCTGATCGCCACACACACACACACACACACACACACACACACACACACACACACACACACGCGCGCGCGCGCGACCCGGTCACATCGCATGCGGGGTCTGATCGCCTCTCACTCACACACACACACACACACGCGCGCGCGCGACCCGGTCACATGCATGCGGGGTCTGATCGCCACACACACGCGCGCGCGCGGGGGGGGGGGGCGGAGGTGCGCGGAGGTGCAGGTGGCATGTGGTCGCTCCAGCAGCACGCCAGTACTGGAGGGAGACGGTCGGTAGCGAGTGAACGGCTCCACCGAAGAACGCATTTATAACGGCTGGAGCTGCAGGGGGTGGGGCTTGTGACCGCGTGACGAAACGCGGTCACATTTAAACCACGCCTAAAAAATCCTGAAAGAGAAATGTGTTTATACACAGTTTGATCTATAACTCCAAAATTAATTGAGCTACAATTTTGAGACTTTTTACTCATTTACAAGATTACAATTACGACATTTATAATGTTTATTGAAGAAAATGTTGAAATTCACTTTACACTGTCTTTAAAGCTGGGGTATGTAGTTTATTTTTTAAACATATTTCTTCACTCTGCCCTTATCTCCTGATACATTGATCTTTGACATGTAATCTCTCAAAAAAACTATAGTCCTCTGGCGTCTCCCGGTGGTAATAAAAGCATTTATAAAAAGCCAAGAGCGCCCCGCGGTTAACCAGCCAATAAAAACAGAGTTTACTACCAGCCAATAAAAACAGAGCTTCTTACTTTTCACCCCCTAACCCACGCCCCCCCTCCCCAACCCACGCCCCCGCCTGTCAGCCTGCAGCGAGCCCCGCAGCGAGCCTGCAGCGGCCGCGCAGGTTCTTGTTGAAATAATTTCAAAGCGATGCAAAACTGTTTTGTATGTGACACAAATGTATTAAATATCCCTTCTTCATCCCTGCTCTGAACTTTTATTTTGTTTTTTTTGCCAAAAGTCAAGTGATCGCTTCTTCCCCTCCAGACCTGCACTGACAGAAATGAGGAAGTGGATCAATTTGTCACGAGCGAATTAAATCATGTCCAACGTGGCTGTGTGAAGCTCTGCAGGTTTCAGGGTGTTTTTGTTTTGCTGGACCAGTGGTCCATGTTTTTATTTTATTTTTAGAATGTTTTATTAACACATAATCACAGAACATTGCAGCGCAGAAACGGGACATGTAGAGGAGGCGGAGCATTCCAGGCTGCAGCGCGAGTGAGGTGGAGCTGAGTCATATATGGCTCTGAGTGAGGAGGGACCAGAAACGTGTCTCTGTTCAAAATGTTTCTAAGTGCCAGCGTGTTAGAAAGCTGCATACTGAACCTTTAAGGGGCTGCGCTCTCGTGAGCAGCAGCAACGTGCACTCCGCCATCTTTTGGATGACTGCACAAACAAAATCTCATTGTACCCCGATGCATGCTCAATAATCCAGGTAGAAAAATTCAAAAAAGCTAAGTCTGGTCCTCTGGACATTCAATAAACAAAACAAAACAAAGCAAAAAAACAACAAAATCTCATTGTATTTTGGTACAATGATAATAAAGCTTATTCTGATTTTACCACAACATTTTATTTACTTTATAACTCCTGCAAACGGTATGTAAATAGGCTTTACCCACAAACGTTCTGTGAAGGCTGATTCTGCCTGATTGTTCCTACCATTAAACTGATTTCAAGTGAACTAAAGGAGTGTGAATTTCTGTCCATTAGGTGGGCCATCTAATCCAGCAAGCCTCAGGCACCAGTAATCTGAAGAAAGTGACATTGGAGCTTGGAGGAAAAAGCCCTAATATCGTTCTCTCTGATGCAAACAGTGGGTATTTATTTATTTATTTTTATGTATGGATTACAGGAACCATTTTCTACATATACATTTGACAGAGAATTTGTAAAACCTGAACAGCTTTGCTGTTGCGATACTTTAGTTGAGTACCGACAGATTTAGCTTTGAATAGCTAATGGTTATTGAACTCACTGATAATTAGCGTCCCTAAACTTTATGACCGTAAGCTGAAGCTGAGCGCTGAAGCGTGTTTGTGCATGCCTGTCTTGTCTAAATATGTAAAGCTGGTAGAGACAGACCCCAAAACACTTGCAGCTAGAACTGCAACCAAAGTTGCTTCTCCAAAGTATTGACTCACAGGGGCTGTATACATATGCATACCACTAGAGTTGCATTCAAGCCCAAAAAAATCTGAAACAGCTCTGACATGCGTCTGCGTTGGGTCCTCCCACAGAAAATTTTGAATAACTGAGATGGCATTTCCTGCATTCTGGTGTATTTTAATGGGTTATTAAATATCTACATTTACCTACATTTGTAAACATGATTAAATTACTATTTTGGAGAGCAGCAGCAGGTGTGTGAATTGAGCAGCTGAGATTATGTCAGGTGTCCTACACCCCAACACACACACTTCACGGTTCTGAGCTGAACTCTTCTCTGCTGCGTTCAGTCCTGGTTGTTGCAAGCAGGAGCAAAGATTGGAGCAGGACAATCTCGCAGTGGCACCTTTTGAAGCACCTGAAGGTTTCAATTCTCAGTTGTCAGATAATGCATCCATCCATTTGTTTTATTAAAGTAAATTGGACTGTATTTTTTACATTTTGATTGCTATTATTTTGACAAATAATCACTGTTGTTTTGTAATGTGAATAACGTCAAAATTTATCTCGTATTTTTAATTAATTTTTTTACAGTAAGCTTTTTAATTTGTTATGTCTAAAATGTATGCAGAAGTTCAGACACATCAGCAGTTGTGCACGTGCTGTGTAGAGCTGTCTGGAGACGTTCCAGTGCTTAACGTGCACTGTCCGCAGGGTGCGCCACTGAATGTGTTGTCTGAAGATGCTTAAATCCTATCGGGACATGCAGTCCACGTCTCAGACACTGGGCTGACACTGAAGGTGTTTTTCATCAATGACCATGAAATACATTTTCTTGTTTATTCTGTTGAATAAATGATTGTTTTTGTTGTTGAATGGATCAATTTAGCAACTTCATGTGAGCTGGAACCCCCCCACACACACACACACACTTAAGTGATCGGGGAGTCTGAAAGGAGGGGAGAAGGAGTGTTTTTCAGTGTGCAGCACTGCTGAAGAGGGACACTGTTTGAAGAGGAGGAGGAGAGAAAGACTTTACTGCAGCACTGTCCTTCTCATATCTGTTATGGAAGCAAGATCCATAATGTACTTCCGGGTCACATGGATCAACATTGTTTATCAACAAAAACTGTCTTAATTTACTTAGAAAAGTACGTGTTCTGTCTCCACCGATCTTCATGTAGCTACTTTATGCCACTCGTATTTCCGTTATAAATCATTGGTTAAGATGATATGACCCCCAGCCTGGACTGAATGAGAAGAACCCTTCAAGATACAGAATAAATTGTTTACATGGTGAAACAGCACCGCTCAGTGGTGAAGCTGCATATCATTTTAACCGACATAAATATGTCAGTGATTTTAACGGGGATACAAGTGGCGTGAATAAGCAACATGAAAAATCGGCAGATATAGAGCACATACTGTACTTTTCTAAGTAAATTAAGACGATTCTTATTCATAAACTGACTTATACTCTGCTCACATATGATTGTACAGCCACACTTCCAGGCTGTCATATTGTAAAGTTTGCAGATGATACAGCGGTGGTGGGATGCATCACAAACAATGATGAGTCCAGCTACAGACAGGAGGTGGAACACCTGGAGAGCTGGTGCAAAGAGAATAATCTTCACATGAATGTGAAGAAGACAAAGGAGATGATTGTGGACTTCAGAAGGAACAAACACACCCACGCCCCACTGAAAATAGGTGGGTCTGCAGTGGAAGTGGTCTCCAGCTACAAATACTTGGGTGTACACATGAATGATAACCTCAGCTGGAGCAACAACACCACCAGCCTGATCAAGAAAGGTCATCAGAGACTCTACTTCCTCAGACGGCTGAGACGAGCTGGTCTGAGCAGCCCAGTTCTCACCTCGTTCTACAGGTGTGCAGTGGAGAGCATCCTGTGCTCCAGCATCAACGTGTGGCATGGAGGCTGCACAGTTGAAGAGAGGAAAGCTCTACAGAGAGTGGTGAAGGCTGCACAGAAGTCTGTTGGAGTCAGTCTCCCCACCATCACAGACATTTACACCTCCAGATGCAGGAAAAGAGCCACCTGCATCATGAAAGACCTCACTCATCCAGCACACTCACTCTTTGCCCCACTCCCCTCAGGACGGAGGTTGAGGAGCATCAAGTGTAGAACCACTAGACTGAGGAACAGCTTCTACCCTGAGGCTGTTAGACTCATGAATAAATAAAAATAAAATAAAAAATAAACACTGCAAAATATCACATCATACTGATGCTGATCTGTTTTCTTGTTGCTGTGTTCATCTGTTCATCTGTGTTCATCTGTGACCATCTGCTCATACAAACTCATGTTCGTGCTGCTGTTTATTTCCACTATATTAGGCTTAGTGTATTACTAGTTGATGTTTTTCTTAGTTAGTTCTAGATGTTATTACTGTTTTTCTCTTGCATTTGTTGTTGGATGTAACTGGGACCTCGTGTACATAATCTCGTTTTCATCACATGTACCACATGCGGTGCAAATGACAATAAAGACTCTCTGACTCTGATACTAGGACATTTTCCTTAAACTACCATATTCAATGGCGATCCATGCGACCTGGAAGTATTCTTTTTGCACATGCGCAAATGAGCTACACTACGGATCAGGTTCCGAAACAGATCTGGGAATGACAAGCACCTCAGTGCGTAAATGTGACCATCCTGTCCCTCCGTCCTCATGTCCCCTGCCTCCTCTCCTGCTCCTCCCAGCCTGGGCAGGAGCGTGTGAGTGAGCTGTGCATGCTGCAGCTGGAACATCCACTCCACAGACTGGGCAACGTCTCCTCTTCTTGTATTTTTAACAAATAATCAAAATAAAAATGCCTGATGACTTTGGACTTTTAGGAGCAGAGATTTGAGTTGCTGGGTCCGAGCAAATGGTTGCCGGAACACGCAGTCAAAATGAGAGAGTTCCCGGATCTTGTTCCGGCAGGATCCAGCTCAAATTAACCCATGCATACTACACTTTTAAGATTTATAAATACTGTTGAGAACAAAGTAAAATTTTCCTTCCACTTTACGATTCTGAACAACTTTGTGTTATCTATAACATAAATTCTAGGAAAATATTCTCAGGATTGTTGATGTAACATGACAAAATGTGGAAAAGTACAAGTAGGATGAAGACTTTTTCAAGACACTGTTCATCTGTCCATACAAACATAGTTTAATTTAGAACTTTGAAATGGTGAACTGTGATTATTAATTCAGTAACATTAACTTTTAGCTGGTTCCTCAAGCACATATTAAAAAAAAAAAGAACAAAACTGCTAAAGAAAATGTTCAAGCTGATAATCATTTGATTTCAGGAAACTACCGTACATGCCTAAAATGTTTTGTTTCTTGTTTAGTGGAAGATGCTGTGGAGCAGTCCCACTTTGCCCTGTTCTTCAACCAGGGTCAGTGCTGCTGTGCTGGATCTCGAACATATGTTCAGTCGGATATTTATGAAGAGTTTGTTGAGCGCAGTGTAGAGCGTGCTAAGAGAAGAGTGGTGGGAAACCCATTTGACTTGAAGACCGAGCAGGGCCCTCAGGTAGAGTTTACTAAATGTATCACACCAAACTTCCACTACATTGTTTGTTTTTGTTTTTTCCTCATCACCTTCAGTGCCCAAGTTTCCTTATAGTCACAAAGACTTTGTCATTAATGCCTAAATATTTTAGACATTTCTTTCATTTTTTTGTGGTAACCTGTCAGATAGATGAGGAGCAGTTCAACAAAGTTCTGGGCTACATCAACATTGGAAAGAGAGAAGGTGCCAAGCTGATGTGTGGAGGAGGATTGGCTGCAGACAAAGGATACTACATCCAGCCTACTGTTTTTGGAGATGTAAAGGACAACATGACTATTGCCAGGGAAGAGGTAGGAAGTTGAATAAATCCATCCATCTATCCATTTTCTTCCGCTTATCCGGGGTCGGGTCGCGGGGGTAACAGCCTAAGTAGGGAGGCCCAGACTTCCCTCTCCCCAGCCACTTGGAGCAGCTCCTCTGGGGGAATCCCAAGGCGTTCCCAGGCCAGCCGAGAAACATAGTCCCTCCAGCGTGTCCTGGGTCTTCCTCTGGGTCTCCTCCCGGTGGGACATGCCCGGAACACCTCACCAGGGAGGCGTCCAGGAGGCATCCTAACCAGATGCCCGAGCCACCTCAACTGGCTCCTCTCGATGTGGAGAAGCAGCGGCTCTACTCCGAGTCCCTCCCGGATGACTGAGCTTCTCACCCTATCTCTAAGGGAGAGTCCAGACACCCTGCGGAGAAAACTCATTTCAGCCGCTTGTATCCGAGATCTCGTTCTTTCGGTCACAACCCAAAGCTCATGACCATAGATGAGGGTGGGAACGTAGATCGATCGGTAAATTGAGAGCTTTGCCTTTCGACTCAGCTCTCTCTTCACCACGACAGACCGGTACAGCGCCCGCTTCACTGCGGACGCTGCACCTATCCGCCTATCGATCTCACGCTCCAGTTTTCCCTCATTCGTGAACAAGACCCCGAGATACTTAAACTCCTCCACTTGGGGTAGGACCTCCTCCCCGACCCGGAGAGGGCATGCTACCCTTTTCCGGCTCAAGACCATGGCCTCGGATTTGGAGGAACTGATCCTCATCCCGGCCGTATCACACTCGGCTGCAAACCGCTCCAGCGAAAGCTGTAGATCACGACCTGATGAAGCCAATAGGACCATATCATCTGCAAAAAACAGAGAAGCGATTCTAAGGCCACCAAAACGGATCCTCTCAACACCTTGGCTGCGCCTAGAAATTCTGTCCATAAAAGTTATGAACAGAATCGGTGACAAAGGGCAACCTTGGCGGAGTCCAACTCTCACTGGAAATGAGCCTGACTTACTGCCGGCAATGCGGACCAAGCTCTGACACCGGTCGTACAGGGACCTAACAGCCCTTATCAAAGGGCCTGGTACCCCATACTCCCGGAGTACCCCCCACAGAACCCCCCGAGGGACGCGGTCGAATGCCTTCTCCAAGTCCACAAAGCACATGTAAACTGGTTGGGCAAACTCCCACGCACCCTCCAGGACCCTGTTGAGGGTGTAGAGCTGGTCCAGTGTTCCACGACCAGGACGAAAACCACATTGCTCCTCCTGAATCCGAGGTTCGACTATCCGACGGACCCTCCTCTCCAGAACCCCTGAATAGACCTTACCAGGGAGGCTTAAGAGTGTGATCCCCCTATAGTTGGAACACACCCTACGGTCCCCCTTTTTGAATAGGGGAACCACCACCCCAGTCTGCCAATCCAAGGGAACTGCCCCCGATGTCCACGCGATATTGCAGAGTCGCGTAAGCCAACACAACCCCACAACATCCAGAGCCCTAAGGAACTCCGGGCGAATCTCATCCACCCCCGGAGCCCTGCCACCGCGGAGCTTTTTAACCACCTTGGTGACCTCAGCACTAGGGTTGGGCATCGTTTGAATTTGAGCGATTCCGGTTCCGATTCCGATTCTTCGTTTCGATTCCGATTCTTTTCGATTCTCGGTTCCGATTCTTTTTGTAGGCGGGGTTACAAAAAGACGTGTCAATTCAATTCAGTTCAGTTTATTTATACTGTATAGCTCCAAGTCACAACAGAAGTGGTCTCAGGGCACTGAACAGAAGCAATCAAATATAAAAATAATAAGTTAACAGAAACTTTAATATAAAAATAATGGTAACACTATTTATCTGAGGAGACTACTTTGAGTTTAACTCCATGTTATAAAAAAGCTACAGTAGTTAGCCAGAGTTATTTCAGGATGAAATAGTTTGAACTTCTGTTTGAATTTAATGCTATGAACTTTTTCCTTTTTGTTACATTTACTATGAATTTCTCACAGGGCAGATT
>JBBPBX010040214.1:0-19914 GCA_038048925.1 Garcialebias charrua | reverse complement strand
TAATAGAGCTTTGGAGCGTGACGTCACTGGTCCACCGCGCACAGCATTGTGGGTAGTTTTTTTTGTAGTTTTTTGTCGATCCGCCATTTTTCCTGCCTTGCTCGTATTTTGTTCGAATCAGGTTTCAACAGCTTAGCAATGGTCCTAAATTGCTGTGTAATAGGATGCAATGTCCGTTCACACGACAGAAAAGGTAAAAAAATAGAAAACGGACTCTCGTTTTATAGTTTCCCTACCTGGAAACAACGCGAGGGCGAGCTTGTGTCGGCCATAACAAAAAGGAGGCATGGATATCAGCATGTCTTAGTTGAACTTTTCATTAATAAATGAACATTATTTTGGACTGGCTGCCAAATTGTTTGGAAGGACTTTTGACAAGATTATCACATAAAAACTACAGTATTTTGTTTGATGTGTCTTAGTTGAACTTTTCATTAATAAATTAACATTATTTTGGACTGGCTGCCAAATTGTTTGGAAGGACTTTTGACAAGATTATCACATAAAAACTACAGTATTTTGTTTGATGTGTCTTAGTTGAACTTTTCATTAATAAATTAACATAATTTTTGTATATTTTGTGTCTTTCATCATTTATCTTTAAAGATAAACACATAAAAATATATTTTTATTAGCTGACATTACAGTAAAAAACGTGTCTCAGTTTAAAATGATGACAGAAACAGATACTGTATTTATTTTATGGTTTTTATTTATTTATTCAAAACCATTGAAGTCTTCATCTTCTGTGTCACTGCACCATTTTTGGACCAGGCAGATGTCAACAGTGTAGGTACTGTAAAGGGTTTCTTAGCGCCCATAGCGGCCGAAACTGGTACTGCACCATTTTTGGAGTTTTTGACCAAAGTCAAATTATGACCAAAATATTGGAAAAATCGACGTATAAGTCGCACCGGCCTATAAGTCGCAGGGCTTAGAAATGTAGGCAAAAAGGTGCGACTTATACGCCGGAGAATACGGTACTTGTGTGTCAGTATGAGCTCTCAGGCTGGGTAATGGTTATACTCATTGTCTCTGGAAAAAGTCTTGTAGTTTTCATTATCTCTTACCACTTAAAGGTTCAGTATGTAATTTCTGGAACACGCTGGAACTTAGGAAAATTTTGAACAGAGACACGTTTCTGGTCCCTCCCCCTCAGAGCCATATATGGCTCTGAGGGGGAGGGACCAGAAACTTACCCCTTGCTCTGCTGAAATTCAAATTCAAGCTCTGTTTTTATTGGCTGATTCAAATTCAAGCTCTGTTTTTATTGGCTGGTTACAAACTCTGTTTTTATTGGCTGGTTAACGGCGGGTCACTGTGGCTTTTTAGAAATGCTTTTAGAGAAGCAAGGGGACAATAGTTTTTTTCAGAGATTACTTGTCTAAAATCAGTATGTCAGGAGGTAGTGACAGAGTGAAGAAATATGTTAAAAATATATTGTTAGAAAAGTTACATACAGACAGAGGTGGACAATTATATTTTAGCCGATTTCAGTGTGTATTTGTGTGCATGTAGGTTTGTGACATCCTGTTAGCAAAATATTTCTTCAACCCTTGGATATATTTTAATGAAACTCCCAGAAAGTAATGACTGGATGTACATCCAGAACTGATCAACTTTTAAAGTCACTTTCATTCAATATTGTCGTAATAGCTAACTGACTTTAGCCAGCACAAAAACCGACTATAATTCAGTCAATTTGACACATAATTAGGTAAAATTTGATGTGTGTGTTGGTAGCTGACAGTCAGTCACAACACACACTCTGAGGGTGAAATGTATGACTGTGCACAAGTTTATTTCGAAGAATTGACCAAAACAACTCCAGCTGTCACTTTTCAACATAAGTCAATCTTAATCTAAATCTTTGGCATGTTTAAATATAATAAATCATGTGATAACTAGAGTAATTGTGTTTTCTGAAAGAAAATACAGTGAAACCACAAAGAAACACAATTTGACTTCCTTCCAAGAATGCTAGGCCTTCAATAATGACCATAATGTTGCATTAGTCGTCTCTATTGGTCGCCTTCACATTTTTTTCTTGTTCTTTGGATAATATCCATTTAAAAGTTTATTTTTAAATTGTGACCTAAACTTGTGTTACTGTTATCACCAAGTAAGATTCTATAAAATGTTACATTCCTTCTTAAACACAGAGCTGTTATGACAAACTGCAGACTTTCTTTACACAGAATACGTCTATGACTAATTATGGCATTTATTAATTTATTGTCCTGAATGTACTCAGACAAAATACTAACTTTGACCATAACAGGTTTTAGTTTTTAGAAAAAAGAAGGCCTCCATGTCTAACTGTCCCCCTCTTACAATGCTGTTATTGCTAGTATCACTCAGCCCCTTGTGAATAGCAAGCGGCCATCAGGAGTCCGGACACTGATCGGTCGTTAGGCTGATGGTCCTCCTTTATCACGTGAACAACTTCTGTCACCAGCAAACTGGTTATTAGACTGAGTTTGTTGAAGCTCCTCAGACTGACAAATTCTTTTGGATAAAAGACAAAACGTTTCAACCTTTTTTTTAAATCCGTCCAGAGGTCCTTTGTTAGATGAAAAAAAACAGTTTTTTTTTTTTCAGTTTTTTTTTTTCGAAAAAGTTATGTCTTTTTGGGATAGAAAGTTTTTGCCTGGCAGCATCAATATGGTAATAAAGTGCTTAAATGTATGTAATTTGTGTCCAAATTTAGGGCAGCATGGTAGCGTAAAGCTGTATGACTAACCTCAAAAGGGTCATTTCCCAGGAAGGAGAGGGGTGGAGTGGAGTGACAAAATTTACCCCCTGAAATTCTGTTACAAATACGTTGCAGGGAATGTGCAGTTGTGTTGTAACCCTGCCAGAAATGGACTCAATATGTCTCCTTCAAATACGCTTTCATCTAAATGACTATCAGCTCTAGTGGAATAGCTGTTTAGTCTTGACAAACTGGTTTACAGACATTAAACTTAAACTTGTCACAGAGGTTAGAGAATGGTAAATGGAGCTTATTTATATAGCGCTTTCCACCCCCCGATGAGGGGCCCCAAAGTGCTTTACAATACCAACCATCCACCCAATCATACACACATTCATACACCGGCAGTAGACTGCCATGCAAGGCGCTGCCTGTCTTACCGGGAGCAACTCGGGGTTAAGTGTCTTGCCCAGGGACACAACAACCCATGGTGTGGGGAACCGGGATTGGAACCTCCAACCTTCCGATCGGGGGACGACCGCCATTACCACTACGCCACGGCCGCCCTGCGAGAATGCGAGCTTTTGATCAGAAGGTCACCAAAGGTTAAACTCCTCAGACCAAAAACATCAAAATGTGGGTGGGAAAGGTGAAGCATCCAGACCTGCCTCCATCCTCATTTGCCCCACTCGGGGCCCTTGAGCAAGGCCCTTAACCCCCACCATCTGCTCCCCCAGGCACCCTATATGGCAACTCCCTGCTCCACACAGAGGGCTGTAGTAGCTCGGTGGTCTGTGGTTGCATTAGGAAGGACATCCGGTGTAAAAAATATTGCCAAGTCTTTGTGGGAGTTGGCTCACTGTGGCGACCCCTGAAGAAGGGAGAAGCCGAAAGAAAAAAATATAGAGTACATCCAATAACTTCCTGAAAGTGTCCTAAAAACCCATCCAACAATCCTATTTGTTTGGGATGCTAAAGGTTTGAGCAACAGCCTTGTGCAGTTAGTGCTTGGAGAATGTGTTGAATGACTCAGCTACAACCAGGAGCTTCTTTACTTCCGGCACTCGGCGAAGCAGGTCGCATCTCTTTTTGCTCCTCTACCCCCCCTAAGTTTCCTCCTCCCAGCTTTTGCATTTTGTCTCGTCTTAACTCTTCAGCGCTCACTCGAACCCATTTGAAATGGATTTTACGTGGGCTGTTTCCTCTATCGATAAAATTTTTTCAACGAAACGCACCGGACCGGGAGAGGCGGATTGCCCCTTCGACACGCAGGCGGTGGGATACACTATGGAATCGTGGTCAGTGTGTCTGACCGTTCTCTCTGTCGAAGACGTTGAAGTTAGGTGGATTATTGGAATATTGGTTGCGGTTGATCTGCTTTTTGGGTTCGGCAGATGTTTTCTGCTACTGGAAGCTGAGGGAGGCGGCCGCGGCGATCAACGCGCTGGCGAGACTCCCTGCTCAACCAGATTCTCTGATCCGGGCTATGACCTCAACAAGCCAGCTGTTGTACGAGCTGACAGCCGCGGACCTGCGGTGCGCTCTGGGACTCGTTTACAGCCGAACCATCAGGGCACAGTCGAGGATTTGTAGCTCGGAACCTCACATGATTCGACGATTTGGACCTGAACAGCACCTGGACTTCAAGGCTACAGTCAAAAGCCTGTAGCCTGGCCTGAAAATAAATAAGCGACTAATCTAATCTGGACTGTGAGCGACCTTGGAAAAAGAAGGCTGTCTGCAAATCTTCTCCTGGAGTGAAAAGCTGTTGAGAACTCGCTGCCCCCCCCCCCCAGAGGTCTCCGTGTGCTTTCAGAATGGAGCCGAGCTGAAATGACATCTACAGACTGTGCTTATCTGAAATGACTTTCACGGACAAATCTCCCTGCTTGCCATGAAATGCAACATGTCTTGTCTTATCCGTGCTAAAGCTGGTAGAGTTTTTTAGACTCTATCATGGAGTGTCCTAAGACAAATTGTGATAGATTCTTTTTTGAATACCACTGATTACCCGAATGTATGTTCCTTTTTCATATCTGATTGTTGGTGGCGCGGTTTTATACTGCTGCGGCTTCCGTGCGTACGTCCCTCTTCGGATGGTGCGCGCGCCAATTGCAAAACTTTGTACCTTGGTGCAAATATGCCAATAAAGATATATTCTATTCTATTCTATTCTATTCCCGAACAGGAAGCCTTCACCCTGCTGGCAGCCAGGACAACGTCTTCAGGTCTGGCAACTCACAGGAGCTGAGAAGGACTAGGACTAGGAAAGAGCTGGTTGCTGATGTTAAGAGGACCAAGGCCACATATGCACAGAGGATCGAGGGTCAATTCACCTCACAAGACCCACAGAGAATGTGGAGGGGCATTAAGTGTATAACAGATTATAAAGGCAGGAGTGAACAATGGCCCAAAGACCTATCTCTACCTGATGCCCTCAACAAATTCTAAGTACGCTTTGACGACCCAAAAAGACCACCCAGCACCAGATAAAGAGCATCTCAGCATAACTGCAGCAGAAGTAAGGAGAACTTTCAGGAGGATCAACCCTCACAAAGCAACTGGCCCAGACAACATCCCCATGGGAAAGTGTCGAAAAATGGTGCAGATCACCTCTGCGAGGTGCTGGCCAACATCTTTAACACCTGACTTACCCTGGCAATAGTTCCCACATGCCTGAAGACCGCCACCATCATCCCAGTCCCAAAGAGCTCTACAGTGACTGGTCTGAATGACTATCGGCCAGTGGCCCTCACCCCAATAGTCGCTAAATGCTTCGAAAAACTGGTCATGACCCACATCAAAACATCCATCAACATCAACGAGGACCCTCATCAGTATGCATACCACGAGAATTAATCAACAGAGGACGCCATCTCCTCTGTGGTCCACACTGCTCTCACCCACCTGGAGCAAAAGGATTCCCACGTCCATATGCTCTTTGTGGACTTCACGTCAGCCTTCAACACCATGATCCCCCAAACCCTGATGGACAAACTACTCACACTAGGACTAAGTCCCTCCATTTGCAACTGGGTCTTAGACTTCTTAACAAACAGACCTCAGTCAGTGAGGATCCACAACTTCTCCTCCTCCACCATAACCCTCAGCACTGGCTCTCCTCAAGGATGCGTGTTGAGCCCTTTCCTGTTCATTCTGCTCACGTATGATGGTGCACCTACCCATCCAGGCTGTCATATTGTAAAGTTTGCAGACAATACTGCCGTGGTGGGGTGCATCACAAACAACGATGAGTCCAGCTACAGGCAGGAGGTGGAACACCTGGAGAGCTGGTGCAGGAAGAATAACCTTCACATCAATGTAAAGGAGACGAAGGAGATAATTGTGGACTTCAGAAGGAACAAACACACCTTCCCCCCACTGAACATAAGTGGATCTGCAGTGGAAGTGGTCTCCAGCTACAAGTATGTGTGCACCTGAATGACAACCTCAGCTGGGGCAACAGCTGTCACAATAACAAATTTTGCTTGGCGATTAATTGTCTCAGAAATTATTGCAATAAATTATAAAATTGATTGAAATTTGACAATAATCAATAATTATTGACAAATTTCAGAAGAAAAAAAAAATTGCATGTAGTATCTATTTCTGACCACCAGATGGCAGTATAAGACTGTTTGAACCAAATGATGGATGAGAGGAGCAGCGTGTCTCTTTAAGAAAGAAGGAATGGAGGCCCCTTGACGTGACATGGGATGTCTTTCTTTGGTTCTCAAAACGTGGGATGCTCTGTGTGGTTTGAGCTCTTTAGCATTTTTCACACAGAGCTTTAAATAAAAAATCAGTAAACAAGTTCTCAGCTTATTTTTGCAGAGAAGAACAACTTTTTACACGAAGGCACGGGTTTCAACCGTGAATTTTGGAGCTTTGACAAGACGGAGGTTTTTCCCGAGGTCGGCCTGTTAGCTATAGCTTAGCTTCTCAGATTAGCTGCTTTTAATGATCCAAAAACACCATTTTGGAAGGTTACAACAGATTAAAAAAAAAAAAGAAAAAAGGAGCTTACTTATATAGCGCTTCTTAGCCCCTTTGAGGGGCCCCAAAGCGCTTCACAGTACCAGCCATCCACCCATTCATACACACATTCATACACCGGTAGTGGTAGACTGCCTTGCAAGGCGCTGCCTGTCCTACCAGGAGCAACTCGGGGTTAAGTGTCTTGTCCAGCGACACAACGAGGTATGCCGTGACCAGAGATCGAACCCGAGACCTTCTGGTCCTGAGTAAGGCTGCATGATTAATCGCATTTGCGATTATCTCGCGATATGTTAAAACGCGATTCACTAATCGCACGGGCTGCGATTTGACTGGTCACGTGACTTGGGAGTGAGCCGCTCTGGCCGCGCGCAGCTGAGCGGAGCAAAACAGAGCAGAGCAGAGAGGAGGAGACCGTGCGCTCCAACACAGTTGCTTAAGGCTCGACACAAGTCATAAAAGTTATAAATTCAGGTAAGTTAGCCCATTTAAACGTGTATCTGATCTTAGAGGCTGAAACACGAGACAGCGGAAGATAAACAGAGCACGAGCTGGTCATGTGACCAGGACTGTTGTTGACGGTGCCCTGTTAGCAGCTAGCTCTGCAAGCTAAAGTTCTTCGTGAAAAAGCTCATTAATTATCTGATTTAAAAAAAACAGTTGTGTCGTTAGTGATATGAATTAATACAGAACCAGTAAAACACACGTTTTGCGCAAGCTGATTTTTTAAAAACTAGTGGTGGTGGTGTTGTTATCTTAGCTTTAGCATAGCTATTTAGATGAGGTGATGCATTTTCTCATTACGTGTATTACCAAACCTGGTCGTGATGTCACGACTATTATATTATCCTTATTGTCCGTTTTAAATAAAAATGTTAATTATTATGTTCAGTAATGTGAAGCTATTTAGTTATCACGTTTTGCATTCTCTTAACATTGATAAACTGGGAAAAGCTAAAACCTCTACATTGTTTTTAACTAACAAGATTTTTCAGGTCCTCAATTTTTGCACAAGTGAGAGTGGAGGATGTGAATGTGTGTATTTATTTTTTATTTTGTATTACAGGACATGTACTAAAGGATGGCAGTGTCTCTCCCACAGTTGGAAGAAGGCAGCAATGACTGAAGAGGGATCTCAAACTTTCTGGACACAGCCTCATCACTGAATGTCCAACAAGATGGGGATCCAAAGGATTGCCAGGGTGCTAGAGCAGCTTAAAACCATTTCAGGTGCTGTCAGGTGACTGTTATGCACACTCCCTTATCCTAACCTGGCAACCTGAGGTGTTGGAGTCTGTTCACAAGGCTCTGCATCTTGCTGTGACTGACTGACTATAATGTTTACATTATTGTTCCAAGAGTTGTTCCTTTTTTTTTTTTACATCTAAAAGATTTAATAAGAACAGATACTAGTTTATTTAGTGTTCACTGAGTTTGAATTCCCAGAACGAGTTGGTTAAAGCAGATTCTCTGTTTTTTGCACTTTATTTTAGATGTTACTGGCTGGAAAGCAGTAAGTTTAAAAAAAATATTATATCTAATTTTTTACATTTATTTATTAACTGTCATGTGAAGTTCAGACAGTAGTTAGGAAATTCACTTAACATGTTTACTATTATGTTTATGAAACAAGAAAAAATAGAAATGGTGAAAAGAAAAGGCATAGATTTGTTTGCTTTATTGTAATCTCTGCTTTAAATAAATCTGACATTGTTTATTATAAAACAGATTAATTTATTGCTTCTGTTTGTTGAAAAATACTTGAGAAGGCATTTAAAAAAAATAATCGCATTTTAAATCGCAATCGCAATTAATAGAAAAATAATCGCAATTAGATTATTTTCCAAAATCGTTCAGCCCTAGTCCTGAGCCGGCTGCCCTGCCTCTACACCATCTCGGCCCCAAAGGAAAGGAAAAAAGAGTAAGGGAGGGCTCAGTGAAGAGCACTGGAGTTGAGGTTTTTGTCATCCAGTGTCCAGTAGAAAGAGAGAGACACAAAGAAACAATAAAGCCGATTAATGAAAATGAGGTAGTTTTCATTTATGATGCGATTAATTGATTTATTGTTTATCGCAGCAGGCCTAACAACAACACCACCAGCCGGATCAAGAGAGATCTTCAGAGACTCTACTTCCTCAGACGACTGAGACGAGCTGGTCTGAGAAGCTCAGTCCTCACCTCCTTCTACAGGTGTGCAGTGGAGAGCATCCTGTGCTCCAGCATCAACGTGTGGCATGGAGGCTGCACAGTTGCAGAAAGAAAAGCTCTACAGAGAGTGGTGAAGGCTGCACAGAAGATGTTGGAGTCAGTCTCCCCACCATCACAGACATCTACACCTCCAGATGCAGGAAGAGAGCCACCTGCATCATGAAGGACCACTCACCCAGCACACACACTTTTTGCCCCACTCCCCTCAGGAAGGAGGTTGAGGAGCATTAAGTGTAGAACCACTAGACTGAGGAACAGCTTCTACCCTGAGGCTGTTAGACTCATGAATATCTAACCAGAATAATCACTGTGAAATATCACATCATGTTGCTGCTGATCTGTTTCATGTTGCTGCTGATCTGTTTCATGTTGCTGCTGATCTGTTTCATGTTGCTGCTGATCTGTTTCATGTTGCTGCTGATCTGTTTCATGTTGCTGCTGATCTGTTTCATGTTGCTGCTGATCTGTTTCATGTTGCTGCTGATCTGTTTCATGTTGCTGCTGATCTGTTTCATGTTGCTGCTGATCTGTTTCATGTTGCTGCTGATCTGTTTCATGTTGCTGCTGATCTGTTTCATGTTGCTGCTGATCTGTTTCATGTTGCTGCTGATCTGTTTCATGTTGCTGCTGATCTGTTTCATGTTGCTGCTGATCTGTTTCATGTTGCTGCTGATCTGTTTCATGTTGCTGCTGATCTGTTTCATGTTGCTGCTGATCTGTTTCATGTTGCTGCTGATCTGTTTCATGTTGCTGCTGATCTGTTTCATGTTGCTGCTGATCTGTTTCATGTTGCTGCTGATCTGTTTCATGTTGCTGCTGATCTGTTTCATGTTGCTGCTGATCTGTTTCATGTTGCTGCTGATCTGTTTCATGTTGCTGCTGATCTGTTTCATGTTGCTGCTGATCTGTTTCATGTTGCTGCTGATCTGTTTCATGTTGCTGCTGATCTGTTTCATGTTGCTGCTGATCTGTTTCATGTTGCTGCTGATCTGTTTCATGTTGCTGCTGATCTGTTTCATGTTGCTGCTGATCTGTTTCATGTTGCTGCTGATCTGTTTCATGTTGCTGCTGATCTGTTTCATGTTGCTGCTGATCTGTTTCATGTTGCTGCTGATCTGTTTCATGTTGCTGCTGATCTGTTTCATGTTGCTGCTGATCTGTTTCATGTTGCTGCTGATCTGTTTCATGTTGCTGCTGATCTGTTTCATGTTGCTGCTGATCTGTTTCATGTTGCTGCTGATCTGTTTCATGTTGCTGCTGATCTGTTTCATGTTGCTGCTGATCTGTTTCATGTTGCTGTGTTCATTCATGCTCATCTGCTCACACAGACTCATGTTCGTGCTGCTGTTCGGCGTATTATTTTAAACTACTAGTGCTTAGTGTATTGTTAGTTGATGTTTTTCTTGGTTCATATCTTAAGATGTTATTACTGTTTTCTTTTACATTTTATTGTTGGATGTAACTGGGACCCTGTGTACATAATTTAGTTCCACCACATGTACCACATGGGGTGCGTATGATAAATAAAAAATACTGAATCCTTGAATCCTTGACAAATTTTAGCACAATGTCTTTAAATTGATTATGTTATAGAGATCCATCCATCCAATATCTTTACCCGCTTCTTCCTTTTCAGGTTGCAGGGGTCACCGGTGTCCATATCCAGTCACCACTGTGTGAGGTGGGGGACACCCTGGACATGTCTCCAGTCCATTAATCAATCAATCAATCAATCAATCACCTTTATTTAACCAGGTAGAGCCCATTGAGATCGAGATCTCTTTTACAAGGGTGACCTGGTCAAGTGGTCAGCAGCACACGTCACATTGGCAATAGGCATTTGCACTTATCAAAAAGAAAATAAAGAAAACTACAATCACAGTAAACAGATGTTGACAGTTCAAAACCAACAGGATATGACAGATTTCTATATACATTATATACAAAACAAGCAGACAAAAAAACCCAACAATGACATGTATATTGGATAAGTAGTGGTTAGAAACATCTGCAATGGTCAAGTTTCTTGATGACATTTTCTACTACGGTTGACATAAAGGATCCAGGAGAGATGAATGTTGATAGTTTCAGATCTTTCTGTAAGTTGTTCCAGGCTGAGGGGACGGCGAAGCTGAATGCTCTTTTTCCTAGTTCAGTTCTGACAGGAGGAACTGACAGGAGGACTAAATCGTTAGAGCGCAGGGAGTAATGACTGTGTGATGTTTGTATTAAGGAGGTGAGGTATGACGGGACTAGGTTTAGGAGGGTCTTGTAGATGAAGGATATCCAGTGAGTGTATCTGCGAGTGCTGAGAGATGACCAGCCAGATTTTACGTAAAGCTCACAGTGATGAGTGCGATAACTGGAGTCAGTAATGAACCGAAGGGCACCGTGGTAAATGGAGTCTAAGGACTGTAGGTATTTTGATGCAGCACTCATGTACAGCACGTCACCATAATCTAGTATTGGCATGCATGTTGCAGGGACACATAGAGACAAACAAGACAAACAACCATCTCTCACTCTCACCTAGAGACAATTTAGAGTTACCGATCAGACTAATATTCATGTTTTTGGTCTGTGGGGAAAAAAACGGATTACCCGGAGAAAACTCACGCATGCATGGGAAGAACATGCAAACTCCACCCAGAAGGATCCCCGACCAGGATCTGTGTTATAGAGATGTTTTGTGTTTTTAAAGCCAGTTGACCGTTGGTGCCCATCTTTAATTGGAATGACTAAAAGTCCATGTGTTTCAGATGTATCTAACAAACATCAGGTCCTCTGGACAGATTAAAAATAAAAAAACTTGTTGAAACGTTTCGTGTTTTATCCAAAAGATTTCGTCAGTCTGTCAGTCACTTCGTTAGCGACTGACGAAGTAACTGATTCATCCAGTGGTTTATGATATTTTTTTTTTCAGACACACAAACATGCATAGCCATAGAACATCATCATCCTTTTGCCCGTTAACAGAAGACGATAAGGAAATGGAATAGGAATGATGACCAAAAACAAAGCTATTTAATTAAAGAGTCTCACTTCTTACAAATAAAGAACTCAACTACCTCTTTAATCCCCCCCTAGATCAAGTTCTGTCTGCTTACTTATATTTATGCAATTATAGCGTTCAGGATTTCATGTAAAACTCACTTTAGTCCTTTATATCAACAATAAAATCACATTTTGTTTTACTAAAGCGATAAGAGTGCAAACCATGAATTTACAAGGCAACATTAATGTTTTTTTTATTTCAGATAACTGACTTTTTTTCAATAAGTAATGAAAACAAAGAGACAACTGAAGCAACAGAAGATAAGAGGAAAGACAGTTTAACGTGAGGACAGTTTGTGACAAACCTTGGCCTTTGCTGACAGGACAGAAGCAATCAGTTTCTCCTTCCTCTGAACCCTCCACCTTGTCCCACCTGAAGAAACAGAGAAAAAAGAATTGAAGAACAGTGCAGACTTCACCCTGACAGCTTGGCTTCATCCTAAAGTTCCTTTGAAACGTCTAACATAAACTAAAGGCGTGGCATGCAGGCAACATGAGGTCTGCACATTCACAATTGTCCAGATACTGTAAAAAAATAAAGAGAGATAAAAAAAAGTCCGGTGGGGCCCCGAGTGAGTCGACGTGTCACATAAATCACGTCCTCAGTGCACGAGGACAGTGTTTTTGTGTCTGCTTTAAAAAAGGAGCAGTGTTTGCTGCCAACAGCTGTGGCCAGTGTTGGCTTGTCTCTTCATACATGCATGCAAACTGCAACAAAAGGCAGCGGCTGGGATACACATGTCAAAGACATTCTTCAGGTCACTCCGGTGGCAGAGGTACAAGCAGGGGAAACTAGGCGTAGCAAGGGCACATTGCAGAGGTCTGAGACAAAAAGCGTGGCAGGTGATAAGAAAAGCCACTGGTGCAGATGTTTATATATAGTACGTGCCGCGAGGAGGATGGTGGTGGCTGCAGAGCTCCGGGCGTGAGATCAGGTTCTGCTTTAACCTTGTAAAAGATTTAAAAAAAGGGATATTTCTATGTAAGCTTTGTACACATTTCTTCTGGAAAATAAAGGACCGTCATTGCATGAAGGAACGCATATCACCCGACGCTTTTTATAACAGACTTATCTTATGATGGGATGGAGTTCTGTCCAACTTGTTTAAATGATGTTATAAAGAAGTTTTGTGAAAATGCAAGATCTTGTATGAAGTTAGCACTTCAAGTAGTTCAAGTTCAAGAATCTTTTTCATATCCCCAAGGTCAGTTTGTTTCACATAAAACATCCATACAGTACGCATCCAACAGGTCTCTCTTGAAACTCAAGGCTGGTTTATACTTCTTGTCGCACGTCTTTTACCCCCCGTTGAGGCTTGTGTGTCACCGACCGCATTGAGTGTTTATACTTTGAAACGACGTGGGGGATACATTATAGTAATACCTCCCTCTTCCCTCCCACTGCATACGTCACGCGCACTCCCACTGCATACGTCGGCGAGTTTCTCTCCTCAGGACCATGCGGGGGTCTCCGCTCGCTTTAAACGCGCATTTTTACGCATAACAGCAGAGTTTTCTTTGTTTTAAAAGCTGTGCGCATGCGCGATCCTCTTCATTTTGTCAACTTTACACGGGCATGCTTTAGCTCCTGTGTGCGCGCGCGTGTTCGTAAATATATATATACATTATATATATATATAAATACATATGTATTGGTGTGTGTGTGTGTGTTGGGGGCAATGCACAAAGTGTGTGGTCTCCAAGCTCTCTCCACCCCCGCAGAGACGCACGGTTTGCGTGTGCGCGCGCACAGACGAGTTTCTCTTCAAAACTATCCATGTCAAAGCAAAAACAAAAACCGGCTTCTGGAAGAGTAGCGGTGTGATACATCTAAATATATTGACATCCAAACAAAAAACGCCCACAAACTTTGAACCAATCACACGCTCTGAGCCGCATCCTCCGCATCTTGCAGTGCTGACTGGGGGCAGTGTATAGGACAGCTGTCACCGGGGGATCGCAGCGGGAGTGCAGACGGAAGTTGCACAACTTTTTTCACTCAACGGGGGGTAAAAGACGTGCTACAAAAAGTATAAACCAGCCTTTAGTCCTCGAGGCTCAGTGGGAACTAACTCGTATAAATAAAGGTTGAATGAATACTAGACAAGACATCAAGACATTAAAATAACACAGAAGTCATCACTGTTCGTTGAGAAGCCTAATCACTGCAGGGATGAATGAGTTTTTCAGTCTGTTTTTGCAGATACCTGCCAGACCTGAACTCACCATGGAGTGGATGATCAGGATCTGCCAGAATCAGCCTGGCCTTGTTCACTGACCTCACCTTGTGTAGGTCTGTGAGGTTCTGTAGAACTATGCCAGCAGTTTTACTGCACATCCTGACAATCCCCGAGAGTTTGTTCCTGTTTTTGCATGCCAAAAGTCCAAACCAACAGATGAAGGTAAAGATTAAGAGACTCAATAAAACATTCTCATGAAAGTACATTCAACATTAAAACCACAGAGCTTCTGATAAAAATGCACGATGTGGTGGGCCTTCTTTACAAAGTGAGTTCTCATGGGGTCAAAGGTTAGTTTAGAACATTTCCCAGATCTTTATATGGATGCACCACCTCAACAGCCTCACAGTCAGAGACTTTAAAAGTTGATCAAGTTTTTAAAACAGATCTCATCCGATTGATTTGCACTCAGAATTTGTGTTTGGGATGACTCTCAGCTACTACCACACCAGTTGTATTTGATGGGCCTCATGCAAGAACATGTTCGTATTTTTATCCTAAATTTCTCTTACTTTTGTTCGTACGAAGCGTTCGTACGAACATGCCACGTCAGATTCAACAAACTCTTCTATCCTCAGGAAAAGTGTGTAAATGAGCTGCGTAAATATGATGAATTGCACCTGTTCTATCCACCTGCTCGTGCACGCGGAGAGGTCATTTACATAATTCCCACCCCTCAAAACACCATATAAGGCTACGTTTCCTGCCTCAGAGAGCAGGAAGTGTCCGTTCATAAAATGACAGCGAAAAGCCAAAGAATGGCATGAAATAACCACTGCTGTTAATGTTGTGTCTCCCGTGGGTCGTACAGTATCAGAAATCAAGAAAAAATGGTTTGATCTGAAAATGGCTTCAGAAAACGTCTCGCCGCAGCACGGTGCTGGAGGTCAAGGAAAGTCTGCGTTACCGAGATGGATGGAAAAATAAATGTCATGTCAAAACTCCAACTGTGCGCTCAACTACAGCACGAGTGCGTGTATGCAGCTTATTACACAAGCGCTCCTGTCTTGTCTGAGGGCTGTTTAGAGGTGTCATAAGCCATGGGGCTAATGCATAGCCTCGATCACCTGTGGAAAATAGTGAGTTATAGGTAAATGATCAGAGAATAATTCCAAATCCTCAATTACAAATTAAAAAGTTACCAACAAGCCAGCCATCTCGCCCCGGCGCACCTGCCGTGAAGGGGGAGGAAGTCTGTAGCTCCAGTGTTTTGTGGGAAAGATTAATAACTGCCGAAGGAATCATTTCCTCATACACTGGAGCTGCAGTCTTCCTCCTTCTTCATGGCAGGAGCGCACAAAACACGGTCCCGTCAGAACCGCTGTCAGAACCACTGTCAGAACCGCTGTCAGAACCGTTGTCAGAACCTGTCAGAACCGCTGTCAGAACCACTGTCAGAACCGCTGTCAGAACCGCTGTCAGAACCGCTGTCAGAACCACTGTCAGAACCACTGTCAGAACCGCTGTCAGAACCGCTGTCAGAACCACTGTCAGAACCGCTGTCAGAACCGCTGTCAGAACCACTGTCAGAACCACTGTCAGAACCACTGTCAGAACCGCTGTCAGAACCACTGTCAGAACCGCTGTCAGAACCGCTGTCAGAACCACTGTCAGAACCACTGTCAGCACACGGGCTGACAGGGTGTTAATTTGAGGAGGGCTTTGATGACCAAGGGGAGCGCACGACTCACCGAAGCCTGCGACACACCAGACAAATTAAACTTAAAATTATAATTCTATTTCAAACAGAATAACCTATTGTCAAGAATAATTATGGTGCGTGATTTTTTTAAACCCAAAATATTTTCTAAATAACGAAGTATAAAGTTATTAGTGAAGAAAATCCGTCTGGATGACAGCAGACTACTGCTCGTAAATTATACGACAGGTCTGGACCACTCGTAGATTTTGTTCGTATCTGAAAAAAATCTTAGGATACGAAAACATTGTTGAATGCCACAAATGATCCTAAATCACTCGTACGCACAGTTTAAGAACAAATCTGTGCGTACGAACGGTTCTTGCATGAGGCCCAATGTCTGTGTAGACAGGTTGATTCCAAGGGTTAAATGCTGGTTCATGAGATGTTTTGCTAACAAACAAACACACAAGGCTACACCTTACAGCCTTCACCGTCTGCACAAGATGAGAACCACTGATGTTTAGAATCAGCTGCCATGTTCTTGTTCTTCCAGCCGGACCCTTCTTCAGACGTCGCTGCAGCGAGCAAACTCGCATGAAAGATCTGACAACTATTTTACATGAGATGGTTCTTCTGGGTTCACACCTGCAGACAGGGGTGAGCTGCTGGGGTTGACACAGCCCGGGAGCTTGTTTTAGAGAGGCGCACGTGGAACCATCATTTTAACACGAATACTGTATACAGTACAGTACTTTATTTGCAGCATAAAAACGTCTTTTTTTTTTCAACAGTCAAAAGTACGGTTTATGTTTGTATGTATTCAATTATACAAATAAAAAATACAAATCAGTTTATAAAAGTTTATCAAATAAGCAGCTTATCATAAAAATCCAAACAACCTCCAAAGGTTCACAGACCTAAAACATCATAACTCTCCTCCAGACAAAAGAATCAGAGAGTCACTGACAAACTGCAGAGGTGGAAGCACTTGATGTTTGTGTGACTGGAGCAGCCTCTGAAGACAGAGGAACCAGTCATGGAACACAGTGCCAGTTTCCATCAGGAACTGTGGCACCTACTCCAGCTTTAAAAATTCTCTGAAACTGTGGCTGAAAACTAATCAGAAGTGCACTCATGTGTAGAATACTTTATCTATTTTCTTATGGCATCATATTTTTATTGTGATTTTATGTTGTGTTATGTGCTATATAGGTGATGTTTGTATTATTCTCTGCTCTTTTGTTTTATAATAATAATAATAATAATAATAATGTCTTTTTCTGTCATCTGTGTATGTTTCCCATACACAGACGAAATTCGTCTCTGCATTTAACCCAACCACCACCAGGTGGTGCAGTGAGCAGCCAGAAAGCGCCCGGGGAGCTGGAGAATTAGGTGTGCACTCATAGACACCCCAAGGTGTGTAGTGGCCGGGGCGCGAACCCGCGTCCTTCGGGTCCCAAGTCGGAAGCCCTGCCACTACACCATCTTGGCTCCTATGGGATGTTTTTTATTCTTACCTGCCTTAGGACAACGGATGAAAACTAGCTATTGTGCTAACTCCGACATATTTACATTGATGCTAACTGCTGTCATGTTGATTAATATGCATTGTCCTAACTTAAATAAATAAATAAATAAAATGTAGTGGAAACCTACAGGCTGTTTGACTCATGAGAACATGAAAAATATCAATATTTACTCAAACATTTACTTTGCTTTCTCCTGACAGATGTGGTGAAATGTTTTTTTTTATCCAGAGTGAGTCTTAGGTTGTGATTAAAGACAGATTTTATTTATTTTATATCTTGTACACATATGTGAACATGAACGAAATGATTCAAATCAGTCTGTATCATCAGGGATGTCAGTGCAGAAGACACAGTCTGAATAAAACTCATTTACAGATGGGTCAGGAGAAACATAAATATTTGTTTGAAGGAGATTAAAAATGGTTCAGCCAGTCTTCAGAGGTCAAAAAGACTTTTGGTTTGGACTACAGTCCTCACATCTCAAGATGTGGTTCCTGCTCCATTTCCTACATCCTCTCCTCCTCTTTCATACCCACTTCCTTCTCCTCTCCATCATCTGTCCCTTCCTCCTCTTCCTTCTCCTCTCCATCATCGGCCCCTTCCTCCTCCTCCTCCTCCTCTGACTGGCATCATCCTGTCCCTCTGCATCACCTCCTTGACTGACCCAGTCCTTTTCAGCTTGTAACAACAAGAACATGATACTAGAACACTTTTGTAAAGAACTCAGTTTTATAACACAAATACAACACAAGGAAGGTGAAACACACACACACACACACACACACACACAGAACCTCACTGAAAGCCTCACTAACCTTTTCATTCAATCTTTATTTAAACAGATAAGTCACACTGAGCCTCGAAGATTCATTTACAAGTGAGATCTGTTGGACAGACAATAAAAGTGGTGAAAAATGACACATAGGGTTTGGAGACAAAAAAAATTCCCAACACATTTTTGACCTCTGTTTGAAGGTCAAAATGTGGTAATGAAAAAAAAAAGAAGTCTTGCACACAAGCACATTATGACGTTGACATTACGCAGAGGGCATGGGGGACTCAAAGGCGATTGAGCAGCCAGCTCATAGATCTGTGCACACTCATGGGGGGGAGCTGCCGAGGTCGGCCAGAGGCGAGAGTCCTGAAATGATGACAGAATGTTTATTCCTCTGAAAAGTCTGTGGAATTCCTCAGTAGCAGGTTTGGGAGGGGGATGAGAGCATCTGGTTTACAAAACTTCTCAGGCGTGTTGAGATAAGACGGCCTGTCAAGGCCATGTGCTTAGTGTGAGCCTGGCCGGTCACGGGCTTTGATGGGCTTTTACGAATCATGGCACAAAGAAAACTAATAAAAATGCACAATATAAAATTGTATTACTGTAATCTACTATTTGAGGAGGAAGCAGGTTCGACTGGCCAGTTATTTAAAAAAGTTGCGTTAAGCTCAGATGGACAACCTGTCACCGGCTGCGCACGTCCGCTGAACCACCAGTTAGAAATGGACTTACGACCTGCCCAGGATGTCCCCCGCCTCTCGCACAGTGACTGCTGCACATGGGCACCAGCGAACACCGACCCGAAAAGGAAGAAGTGGGTGAGAATGAATGGATGGATGGATTTATTTGTTTATTTATTTGCTAATCACCAGCCGTGCACGTCTCCTTGGCTGTGAAGATGAATTTTGTGACCTCCAAGATGATTCTGTATCCCAAAAATATTTCCAAGAAAATGGATACAAAAAGTTTTGGACAGCCAAAGGACAAGTCCTTGCACCCAGACTGTCCAAACACGCTGATGAGGGTTATTCTTCCATTCAGTACTACTTCCTGTCTGAGGCAGACTTCAGCCTCTTGTGTCAGTAAAAACAAAAGCTGCAACAGACTTGATGTCCATCGAGACTTCAGGTTGTCTGTGACAAACATCACACCTGACCTGACATCAAACCCTGGTCACAAACATCAAGCCCTGGTCACAAACATCAAGCACAGGGTGACCAACACACTGACAGAGACACAATGTACTGGTCATTTGAACTTATTGATGGTTTCTGTTTAAATAATATGCACAGTGTATAAACACACACTCATACATTTTACATATAGATACATAGATAAAGATATATCTTGTTTGTAAACAAACTTTGCTGTTTTAATTTTATTTTCCAGCCTGCTGTGCCATCTGTAATACATTTTTTGTCATTAAAGTTGTTTTAGAGTGGCAGGAATAAACTTTGGTCTTGGTCCTAAGGTTAATCATTACCTCATTATTCAGATCAGAATTAAATATTTTTCCAAACCAAGATGTCTCAAAAAGCTATCTATCACAGGTAAGACATTTAATAATAATAATGAATTCAATTTATACCGCACTTTTCATTCATAAAAATCTCAAAGTGCTACAAACAAATCCAATTCAAATCAACATAATTTTCAAGTAAAAAGCCTTCTGCCCTTTGTATTTTTTTCTGTGTTATACATATTTATGTCTTTGTGTATGCATATGTATGTATATCTCTATCTCTATATCTATATATATACATACATATATA
>JBBPBX010040213.1:16357-29480 GCA_038048925.1 Garcialebias charrua | reverse complement strand
TATATATATATATATTGTTTTTTTTAATAGAAAGAAAGGAAAAAACAGAAAGTAAGACTACAAAACAAATATCCACAAAAAGAGCACAAGGCAAACACACCCAACCGTTGTCTGCAATCCTGCAAAGTACATGACAGAACACAGCAACAAAACACATATGCATAAAAGACACAACATTCATGACTTTGCACATATACATTCATATTCAGTCATATTCAGTCATATACCCATCTACATAACTACATACGATACCTGCATGTGTATTCCAGCATCTATTAGTGTGTGGTTGTAAGCATGCACAAGTGAATAAGGCTTCTCTAATAGAATATTCAATAGTGACCTTGAAGAATCAGAGATCCGTCCCCCAAGACCCGAGGCAGACGAAAAGGGGGGACCAGAGCCCAAGAAGGACCCAGAGCTCAGAGCCCCCAGGGCCATCCGCCTTGTTACTATGGGGAGCAGAGCATTCAGCTGCTCTGCTCCCCAGCTCTGGAACTCACTCCCACCTGATATTCGCAACACAGACTCATTGCCACATTTCAAAGTCAAACTCAAAACTCACCTGTTTAAAGTAGCCTATGCATGATAACAATTGCATTGTCTTATTTTTTATTTTATTTTTTAAAATTCATTTTACTTGTTTTTTCTATGTTTTTAATGTGTCTGGTTTATTTTTATTTTATTTTTTATGATTGACAATGTAAGGTGACCTTGAGTGCCAAGAAAGGCGCCTACAAATAAAATGTATTATTATTATTATTATTATTATCCGAACAGGACGAACCACTCACCCACCCCCCAGATCCGACCATAGGGGAGAACCGGGAGAGCCCTACCAGCGACCACACACAATGACCCCCAGGGGCCAACAGCGACAAACTCACAGGACCCCAACGGAGCCTACCACACTGACATAGCCCCGGGGCCAGGTGCCAAGGCCGAGGCACCAGGGACGCTCACACGTCAGGCCCAGACCCGATAGGACCAGAGGACCCCAGTCCCACCGGGCAGCCTCCAGGCCGAGCCGACATACACCCAAGTGCCCAACCCCTGATACCGAGGACCCCAAGCGCGTCAGCAGGCAAGAGCACACCCCGCCAGGTGGCCACGTGGCAGGAGCACCACACCAAGTAGCCTTAGATGTGTCAAAGAGGGGGCAGTCTAAATCCCGGCCTGACAAATAGACATTCATACACAGATACAATCACACAAACCCACCCTCATCCTCACCCTCACTCTCTCAAAGACATATAATAATCCATTCATAATCCCGATAGGCACTCTATACCCCACCGGTCCAAGACATGTACCTGCCCCTTACATGGGGCAGCCCACATCCAAACCCAGAAGATAGGCCCATTCATTCTAGGGTGGAGAGGAGCCGACATCCAAGATCCGACCCAACCCGCGTTCAGCCGATAGGACACGACACCCGAGCTCAAGCAACCCCAGGAAGAGCGCCGCGCCAGCCCCGCCCACAGCAAACCCCCAGGCCCCGAACCCCACCATAGCCCAGGACAACATCTGACGGCCTGCCACCTTATCAGATTCCACCCCCAGAATGGCCGCCAGGGAACCAAGAGGTGAAAAAAAATACTAGACCCCGACATACACACCCCTGCCCCCAAATGTGCTGATGATGTGTGTTGTTGTAAAGTGCAATAAAAAAGGGGAAAGATAAGGAGCAAAGGCTGGCATAATGAGCAGCACGGCGGCACAACTGGTAGAGCTGCTGCCTCTCAGCGAGAAGGTCCAAGGTTCAAATCCCGGTCCGGAGGCCTTTCTGGGTGGAGTTTGCATGTTCTCTCCGTGCATGCATGGGTTTTCTCCTGGTGCTCCGGTTTCCTCCCACAGTCCAAAAACATGCATGTTAGGTTGATTGGTAACTCTAAAATTGACCCTGGGTGTGAGTGAAACAGGTCCCTCTTGTAAAGGAGTCCCCGTGGCTCAACGAGGATAGCCTGTATAAATAAAGGTTGAATGAATGAATGAATAATGCCAGTTTCCCCTCCACCCCAACTCTAACCCAATCCCTTACTGTCTAAATGTATCATTGTAAGTGAGCACAAGCATAGGAGGCGAGAAGAGTGTTATCCTGCAACCCATAACCATAGTGCTCACCCCAAGTTCCTATATGTGAATGTTATGAGGATGTTTATGAGTGAATGTCTAAGGTGTATAATAAAATTGAGTCCCAGGTGGTTCTGAACAACGGAGATGTAAAAATGTTGCAGTACACCCGAGCCTCAAATCCCTACATGTATTAATTTGAAATAAAGAGGGCGTAGGTGCGCGGTGAGGGATGGGGAGAAAATAACTGCAGGAACAAATGCTCCCACAGGGAGTCAGCTCCCCTGCTGACCCAACAGGTCCCCCCAGCTCCCTAGGGCCCAACCAAGGACCGAGGCCAAAGCACCTCTCCGACCGCCAGGCCCATTGCGCTCCAGATCAGAGAGGGACAGTGCCACGAGGGTCGCCAGCAGCAGGACCAACAGCCCACACCCACCAGGGCTGCCAAGACCCCTACTAAGCGCAGTCACCCCATCTACCAAGAGGACGCAAAATCCCATATGGATGACATGGCCAAGAGCGCCCGTCCAGCCACTGACAGAGTCAGGGAGTACCGGGAGCGTGCCCTCACCATAGGAAAGGGCCAGCCAACCGGCCACGCATAGTCCCAGACCAACATCAAGGACATCTACCCAGTCCCCACCCCAGAAGAAATACTACACCCACCCATCATACTAACAACTCTCAGAACATATAACACACTAGACACCCAGGTCGGGTCACCCTGCCCTCTCCCATGGGCCACCAGGCACGCCTCCAAACCCCCAACCCCGCAACCCACGAATCCCCAACCCACCAGCGAGCAGAGGGCCCCCCAGCCAGCGTTGGACACCAGAGCGCAGGCCAGCCCAAAGCCAGGCGGCCCGCCCGCCAGAGCCCAAGATCCCCCACGCCCATCAGGACCAAGCCCGGGGACAACACGTCCCCAGAGTCCCAAGCCCCCGGCACCCACCCCGAAACCACCCCAGCCCAGCCGGGCCACCCATTGACGACCCATGACCTCCGCCACAGACCACCCGAGGCCCCGCATGCAGCCCCCAGCAGACATCCCCCAGAACCGCCCAGGTTGAAGGCAGGACCCTCCCCGCCCAAACAGCCCCAACTCCCCGGCGCCCCAAACCCCGACCCTCCCCCATCCGCCCCAGTGCCTCACAAGGCCAGACCCCAGACCCCCCACTATGTAACGGAGCCGATCAAAGAATGCCAGAGAAATTGATCCGATGTCTCGGCAGATGCTGTTTCAAGACTAATATGCTCTAACAGAAGATTTTTATACTGATTAATGCTAAGATTTTTTTTTTTCCAATTTAGGAGTATAGTTTTCTTTGCGATATATATGGCAGTGAAAATCACACGAGATGTATTTTTTCTAGTGTAACATCTTCAAAGCTAGCCAATAAGCAAACAGGCGGAGAGAGTGTAATGTTACATTTCAGACATTTAGACAAGTCCTCACATACCTGGACCCAGAACCTCTGAACAGGTGGACAGAACCAGAGTGCGTGGATATAATCATCAGGTATATTGCTTGTGCACTGTGAGCAATTGTTAGATGATGTAAATCCCATCTTAAACATTCGCTGACCTGTATAATGTACTATACTGTATTAATTGTAAATTGGAGATTCTAGTCATTGTAAATGTTTTTAAACATATTTGAGACCAGGTGTTTTGGTCAAAGTTGACTGATAAATCTGTCTCCCATTTTGCAACAGGTAGCGTTATGGAGTCATCAATTCTAGACAGTTTTTTTGTAGATTTTAGATAACAATTTGGGTGGTTTAAGATTAATGAATTGACACACATATTGGTGTCTCTAAAAATTCTCAAAGCTTAAATTTCATTTTTTTTTTTACAATAGACTTAATTTGTTGATATTCTAAGAAGTATCTATTGTCAATGCCATATTGTATTATTAATTCATTAAATGAAATAAAGTCTACACCCTCAAATATGTGTTCCAGACGTTCAATTCCCTTAACTCTCCAACCTGTGAAATTTAACATATTATTTTCTTTCTGTACATCAGAACCCGGTGGTGGACACCGGCAGTGAGGGATGCTGTCAGGCTGAAGAAGGAGTCCTATTGGGCCTTTTTGGCTTGTGGGACCCCGGAAGCAGCTGATAGGTACCGGCAGTCCAAGCGGCATGCGGCTCGGGTGGTTGCTGAGGCAAAAACTCGGGCGTGGGAGGAGTTCGGAGAGGCCATGGAGAATGACTTCCGTACGGCTTCGAGGCGATTCTGGTCCACCATCCGGCGTCTCAGGGGGGGAAAGAGGTACGCGACCAACACCATTTATGGTGGGGGTGGCGTGCTGCTGACCTCAACTCGGGATGTTGTGAGTCGGTGGGCGGAATACTTCGAAGACCTCCTCAATCCTACTGGCACGTCTTCCATGGAGGAAGCGGAGCCTGGGGACTTTGGGTCGGGTTCTCCGATCTCTGGTGCTGAGGTCGCCGAGGTGGTTAAAAAGCTCCGCGGTGGCAAGGCTCCGGGGGTGGATGAGATTCGCCCGGAGTTCCTTAGGGCTCTGGATGTTGTGGGGTTGTGTTGGCTTACGCGACTCTGCAATATCGCGTGGACATCGGGGGCAGTTCCCTTGGATTGGCAGACTGGGGTGGTGGTTCCCCTATTCAAAAAGGGGGACCGTAGGGTGTGTTCCAACTATAGGGGGATCACACTCTTAAGCCTCCCTGGTAAGGTCTATTCAGGGGTTCTGGAGAGGAGGGTCCGTCGGATAGTCGAACCTCGGATTCAGGAGGAGCAATGTGGTTTTCGTCCTGGTCGTGGAACACTGGACCAGCTCTACACCCTCAGCAGGGTCCTGGAGGGTGCGTGGGAGTTTGCCCAACCAGTTTACATGTGCTTTGTGGACTTGGAGAAGGCATTCGACCGCGTCCCTCGGGGGGTTCTGTGGGGGGTACTCCGGGAGTATGGGGTACCAGGCCCTTTGATAAGGGCTGTTAGGTCCCTGTACGACCGGTGTCAGAGCTTGGTCCGCATTGCCGGCAGTAAGTCAGGCTCGTTTCCGGTGAGAGTTGGACTCCGCCAAGGTTGCCCTTTGTCACCGATTCTGTTCATAACTTTTATGGACAGAATTTCTAGGCGCAGCCAAGGTGTTGAGAGGATCCGTTTTGGTGACCTTAGAATCGCTTCTCTGTTTTTTGCAGATGATGTGGTCCTACTGGCTTCATCAGTTCGTGATTTACAACTTTCACTGGAGCGGTTTGCAGCCGAGTGTGATGCGGCCGGGATGAGGATCAGTTCCTCCAAATCCGAGGCCATGGTCTTGAGCCGGAAAAGGGTAGCATGCCCTCTCCGGGTCGGGGAGGAGGTCCTGCCCCAAGTGGAGGAGTTTAAGTATCTCGGGATCTTGTTCACGAATGAGGGAAAACTGGAGCGTGAGATCGATAGGCGGATAGGTGCAGCGTCCGCAGTGAAGCGGGCGCTGTACCGGTCTGTCGTGGTGAAGAGAGAGCTGAGTCAAAAGGCAAAGCTCTCAATTTACCGATCGATCTACGTTCCCACCCTCATCTATGGTCATGAGCTTTGGGTTATGACCGAAAGAACAAGATCTCGGATACAAGCGGCTGAAATGAGTTTTCTCCGCAGGGTGGCTGGACTCTCCCTTAGAGATAGGGTGAGAAGCTCAGTCATCCGGGAGGGACTCGGAGTAGAGCCGCTGCTTCTCCACATCGAGAGGAGCCAGTTGAGGTGGCTCGGGCATCTGGTTAGGATGCCTCCTGGACGCCTCCCTGGTGAGGTGTTCCGGGCATGTCCCACCGGGAGGAGACCCAGAGGAAGACCCAGGACGCGCTGGAGGGACTATGTTTCTCGGCTGGCCTGGGAACGCCTTGGGATTCCCCCGGAGGAGCTGCTCCAAGTGGCTGGGGAGAGGGAAGTCTGGGCCTCCCTACTTAGGCTGCTACCCCCGCGACCCGACCCCGGATAAGCGGAAGAAGATGGATGGATGGATGGATTGTTCCAGATGGGTGTTTGTCTGTATGGGAATAGTGAAGACATTGTCATTTTCAGATACTCCCACCATGCTGTCAGAGATGAGCTAATACTGATACTTTTAAAGCAAACATGTTTTTTTATATTTGTACTAATAAATGGCAGATCTGAAATTCTAATATTATTACATTAAGTTTGCTCTATGTCTATCCAAGTAACATCTAGTGCATTTGGATTTAGCCACTTTGAAATATATTCTAACCTATTGGCTAAATAGTAGTGATCAAAGTTTGGAAGTTCTAATCCTCCGGTTTCTTTAGATTTCTATAGTGTTTTTAAGCTAATACGTGGAGTTTTGTTTTTCCAAAGAATTTAGATATGAAAGAGTCCAAGGATTTAAACCATTCATTTGAAGGTTTATTTGGAATCATTGAGAATAAATAATTTATTCTCGGCAGGACCATAATTTTTACTGAGGCAACTCTTCCCATGAGTGATATGGGTAGAGATTTCCATCTAGTAAGATCGTCTTCAATTTTCTTTCAAAGTGGTATATGGTTTAATTTAAGTCTTCTAATCTAGGAGAAATGTTAATACCCAAGTATGTAATGTTACCTGATTGTAGTCTTTCATTTAAAGAAGTATTAAACACGCAATTTATTGGAAGAACTATAGATTTTGACCAATTTATAGAATAATCAGAAACTTATGAGAATTAGTTTAGTAATTCGATAACATTAGATATAGAGTTTTCTGATTTTTGAAGAAAAAGTAAAACATCGTCAGCATAAAGACTAATTTTATGTTCTATATTTTTACACTGTATGCCTTTAATATCAGCTGTTTGCCTTATTGCTGCTGCTAAAGGTTCCATAAACATATCAAATAGTGCGGGTGAAAGTGGGCATCCCTGCCTGGTGTCCCTCTGTAAACAAAAGCTTGAAAATATTTGGTTATTTGTCCTGACACATGCTTTTGGTGAGTTATATAATATTTTTAACCAATTAATAAAATAGTTTTCAAATCCAAATTTAATCAAGGTAGCATATAAAAAATTCCAATTTACTCAGTCGAATGCTTTTTCTGCGTCTAAAGATAAAATAGCTGTTTCAGTATTTTTACTATATGAATACTCTATTATATAATCTGCGAGTGTTTGTAGTCGAGTGCCTTCCTTTTATGAATCCAGTTTGATCAGGATGAATAATGAAAGGATTTATCTTCTCTAATCTTTTAGAGAGGGTTTTACAAATTATTTTAACATCGACATTAATAAGAGATATGGGACGATAACTGGTAGGTAATACTGGGTCCTTGCCTGGTTTTAAAAGGAGACTAATGTTGGTTGAATTCATATGTGTTGGAAGCCTGCCATTTTCTTCTGTCTCTAGTAGCATTCTGTGAAATATTGGTTCCAATATATTCCAAAATTCTTTATAAAATTTATAAAACTTTATAAATAGATCAACAGGCCAGGATAATTTTATATATAGTAGTAGCTCATCTTTATGTGGTTGACATAGTGACTGAGATCTCAAACACCAAGACACCAAGTCCTAAAAAACTTGATCCTTCACAATTTAATTTTGAAGACCCTTCTATTTCAACGGAGTGGAAAGACAGACTGAGGGAAAAACTCTCTGAAATGGCATATTGCACCTCCTGATGTAGAGGACCTTCGTCGCCATCTCCAGGGACTTATAGCAGCTGGGATAATCAAAGAATCCAGAAGTCCTTATGCCTCACCTATTGTGGTGGCACAAAAGAAAAATGGACACATTCGCATGTGTGTCGATTATTGTACACTGAACTGTAGAACCATTCCCGATCAGTACATGGTGCCACGCATCAATGACGTTCTGGACTGTTTGTCTGGAAGTAGATGGTTCTCAGTGTTAGATTTAAGGAGCAGATATTACCAGATTCCGATGGCTGAGGAGGATAAAGAAAAAAACGCTTTCATCTGTCCTCTGGGATTTTTCCAGTTCGAAAGGATGCCTCAGGGAATAACTGGTGCTCCCTCAACATTCCAGCGGTTCATGGAAAAGGCAGTTGGGGAGATGCATATGCTAGAGGTTATTGTATATCTTGATTACCTGATTGTTTTGGGGAAAACTTTGGAGGAGCATGAGCAAAAACTCTTCAAAGTCATTGACCATTTCTGTGAAATTGGATTGAAATTGTTACTTGATAAATGCCAGTTTTGCAGACCCCAAGTGGCATATGTTGAACATGTAGTGTCTGAACGAGGCATTGCTACAGATCCAAGCAAGGTGGAGACAGTTTCCCACTGGAAAGAACCCACTGACCTTCCATTACTCCAGTCCTTTCTAGGATTTTGTGGATATTATCGACGTTTCATCAAAAACTATTCAATTATCATTAGACCACTAACTGAACTGTGTAAAGGATATACGCCAACTCAAAAGAAGTGGAAATATGCAACGTCTCCTGGGAAAACCTACTATAAAATCAGTGAACCTTTTGGAGAAAGATAGGATGGGAGCTGCACAGAGGCTTTCCAACAGATCCTCAAATGCCTCACCCAAGCGCTGGTGTTCGCATTCGCTGATCCGTCCAAGCCCTATGTATGCAAATAGATGCTAGTTTTCATGGCTTGGGGGCGGTGCTAAACCAAGAGCATCCTGAAGGACTGAGGCCGGTCTCTTTTGCCAGCAGAAATCTCAGTTCTTCTGAAAAGAACTATCCAGTGCATCAGCTAGTTTCTGGCACTCAAGTGGGCCGTGGTGGATAAATTCCACAATTACCTGTATGGTGCAAAGTTTGTTGTAAGGACAGATAACAACCCCCTTACATATACGTATACAGTATTTTCTGGTGTGTAGGTCGCACCTGTGTATAGGTCGCACCATCCAATTATTACCAATAGATTTGAAAAATCCCTAGATAGGTCGCACTGGTGTATAGGTCGCACCTACGTTTAGCTCTGCTGCAAATGTCTGCCACAGGAGCGCACAGCAAGGCTTTTAAGAAGATTAACACTTAAAAACAATTATTTGCTTGATAAAAATTATAGCAAATATGTGTCTGATCTGAACTTTTCCTTAATAAATGAATGTAATTGTGAAATGAGCTGGATTTTAAAATTTGTTTTGCCGAAAGTGATAACAAGCCATATATAGGTCGCACCTGTGTATAGGTCGCAGGCCTTGAAAAAAAAAAACATAAAAAGGTGCGACCTATACACCGGAAAATACGGTACTCACCACTGCCAAACTGCCACAGGTCATCGCTGGCTCGCAGCTCTTTCCACCTATAACTTTACTCTGCAGTATCGACCAAGCTCTAGCAACACTGATGCAGACGCGTTGTCGCGAAACCCTGTTCCTGATGACAGAGATGAGTTCAGGAGTTTAACACCTGGTAATGTTAGAGCACTCTACAAGCAGGTATCCAGAGACCAGTCTACTGAACCAGTTAGCTGTGCAGAATCTCTGTGTCCCTCCCACTGCCATGCCAGAATGCTATGTGTTTCCAATCCGACTGGATCTTGGTTGTTTGACCCAGATCAGCCGAGCAGATCTGATTAAGGCGCAAGACCACGACCCAATGATTTCACTGGTCAAATAATCCTTAAATGGAGGGCCAACATTCTCATCTGAGAAGTGTACTGACCATGGAGCCATTTGTCTGCAAAGAGAGGCGAGTAAGCTTGTGTTGGTGGATGGATTGCTCCACAGAAAGATTAATAAACCACCTAGTACAGAAGTAATGTAGCTGGTTCTACCCAGAGCCATATATATAGAGTTCCGACATGCTTTGATCTCGCCGACAGGCGGTCAATCGTTCCAAACAACGGCTATGGAAACCTTGTGGAGCTGCGCCCTCTGGCGGCGACGGAGCGCTACTGCAGGCTGCTTCAGACTGTAACCAGAGCCATGGAACAAATCGCCCCCTCCATGATGACCCACGTGACTTCCGCATTCCATTTTTACAATGGAACTCTATGGAAGTGTCGCAACTCTCACTTTATTTGGCTCTGGTTCTACCCAGAAAACATGTTCCCATGGTAATTAAGTCCCTCCACGATGAGTCAGGTCATCTTGGAGTGGAAAAGACGCTGGAACTGATTTGTAACAGATTCTACTGGCCTAAGATTGGGTCAGAGGTGGAGCAGTATGTGAAAAAATCTGGTAGATGCATTACCCGTAAAGCTCTGCTACAGCGAGCAGCTCCTTTACATCAGACCACCAGCCGGGGACCACTAATAATAATAATAATAATGAATTCAATTTATAACGCGCTTTTCATTAGTGAAAATCTCAAAGCGCTACACACATTGAATGCTACACACATTCATACACCGGTAGCGGCAGACTACCATGCAAGGTGCTTTCCAGTCCTACCGGGAGCAACTCGGGGTTAAGTGTCTTGCCCAAGGACACAACGACACATGGTGTGGGGAACCGGGATTCGAACCGCCAACCTTCCGATCGGGGGACGACTGCCATTACCACTACGCCACGGCCGCCCGTAACTAGATCCACTAGATCTGGTCTGCATTGACTATCTTTCTCTCGAGCCTGATTTGAGAGGATATGCTAATATCCTTCTGGTGACTGATCTCGCCGTCTTGTTGTTAACAAACTTTTAGAAACCTGTGATATACTGTGTGTGCAGGAGACATTCTTATCCAAGCAGGACTTGGAAAGGTTAAACTCTATTCATAAAGACTTTTATGGAGCAGGGGAATCCACCACTGACTGTTGTGATGGGATACTCCGTGGCAGAATCCCTGGTGGTGTTGCGGTGCTTTGGCATAAGAAGTTTGACCAACAAATCAAAGTGATCAGGCTGAATGTTGACTGAGCGAAAGGACTTGAGTTCTGTGATGGGGACAAAACAATCACCATACTGAACGTGTATACTCCTTATGAGTGCTCAGAGAATGAATTTGAATATTTCAATAGACTGGCATATATCATGGCTTTCTTACAGGAACATGCAGTAAGCAGTCTTTTTATTGTTGGCGATCTGAATGCTGACCTCTCTGATCAAAGGGCTACGTTTGCAAACCATTTAAAGCATTTCTGCTCAGATAATAGTCTCTCCCTATCTAGTGAATTACTTTTGCTAAGGGACAGCTACACTTACATCAGTGAGGCATGGTATACTACCTCCTGGTTAGACCATTGCATTTGTACAAGTGATGCTCATAACACCATTGATTCAATGATAATTAATTATGAGCTATCCACATATGATCATGTGCCCCTGTCCCTTTCTATAAATCTGGACAATGTGCCTTCTCTTACTTCTGTAAGTTGTGATATACCTGAAGTACATATTAATTGGTCCACTTTAAAGGAAGGGGACATCAGTAGATATCTCACCCAGAGTGAGACCAGGTTGAGTAACATTGAGCTGCCTAAATCTGCTGTAACGTGCAATGATATTAACTGACAGAACCTGCAGCATAGAGTTGAATTCTCACTGTATGAACAGATTGTGGATTCTCTGCTTATCTCAGGTCGACATCTGTGTAAAATCAAGAACTACAAAGCTAAATTAGGCTGGAATGAGTATGTTGAGAAGTCTCACACCGAGGCAAGAAGGGCTTACAAAGCCTGGGTTGAATCAGGTAAAGCTAAATGTGGTCCTCTATTTGCTAATATGAAGGAGGCAAATGCAAACTTTAAATATGCCTGAACTTTTAAGCTCAGAAAAACCTTGTGCTATAAAGTCACTGACTTTATAGCACAAGGTTTTTCTGACCTTAACCGGTTCAAATGGTCAAATCTGCTGGATTAAAAAAATATTTCGCCCTATGCCCTCTTCAAAATGGCGGCCGGCAAATGGCGAAATACTTTTTTTAATCCACCAGATTTGACCATTTGAACCGGCTAAGCTCAGAAAAACCTTGTGCTATAAAGTCAGCTAAGAAATATATTTTTTCTCAGCAAAGAAATAATTATTTTTACCGTGTTTTCATGGAAAGTCCTTATCTTCTGTGGCCGTCGCGGCCGCCATTTTGAAGAGGGCATATGGCAAATACTTTTTAAAATCCAGACGCGTCGCGTAGGCCGCTGAGAAACATCCATAAGTTCACCCTCCATGTTAAAAACTCTTCGTCTGACTCTTCGAAAACAAGCAATAAGGCTGCAGAGTAACACACTGGCTGCTAACTGAGTGCTCGCTCTAGCAAAGAGACTGAGGCCCTGTACACACGTAGCCGTTTATCAGTAAAACCGAACAGTTTAGCATGCGGTTTAGCCTTTCATCCACACGTGAACGCCGGTTGATGTAACTATAAACGAATAATAACAAAACTCCGGCCAAAGTGAAGATTTGAGAACTCTCCGCTTTCGCGTCTGCGTGTGTACTTTCAGAACGGACGTTTCAGCTCCAGCTGGAGCTGAAAGTCCGGTTCTGCCGGTTCTCCAGCTGGAGCTGACGTCACATGCTCGGAGAAAAAAAAGCACTAAAAAGTCAACATACCTGCTCTGACATGATTCCCAGTCGACATTTTCCTGCATTTTATTAACTTTGTACTCCAACACGGTATTTTAGTAGTTCAACCTTGCAGTCTGTCCACCCAAAGAAAGGAAAATAAATAACAGGAAGTCGCGGCTGAGTTCAAGGGTTGTGACTGCACTACACTGCTACTACACTGCCACCTATGGGTTCAGCATATTCATTACACGCTCTGTAGTGAAATAAACGGCACATGTAGACGAACATCCAAACATGTATGGACAGAGACATTTTTTGTGTGCAAATATTCGTTTTTCAAACACCAGGCTACGTGTGTACAGGGCCTGAGGGGACACTTTTTTGTCACGGACCACATCCGGTGCTGACAGGATATGGTCTGTTAGCAGTCGTCCGGGCCTGTAAATACGTTTTTTTCGTTTTTACTGATAGATAATTAGTTATTATCGGTACTGCATTTTAAATAAAAATAGCGCAAATCCACTTATGAATTATAAAAGTTAGTCAAAACGCTGTTACGCTGACAAAAACGTTAGGTCCGCTGTAAGCGGATTAGCGCATTAGCGCTCCCTAGCGGTCGGAGGCCCACCACTGATAGATATATATATATATATATATATATATAGTATATATATATATATA
>JBBPBX010040213.1:0-16186 GCA_038048925.1 Garcialebias charrua | reverse complement strand
TATATACTACCTTGAAATACTTATTCATTCAAATTCATCCTACTTGCACCGTTATATTCTACCGTGTTGTTGTTTACTATCTCTCTTTAGGACCTTGTAATTATTATAATTTACTTTTTCACTTTTTGGTACTTTATTTTTGTACCCTTATTGCATGCTTTAGTATTACTTGTTTGTTTGAATTTTTAGCGAATCAAATCGGTTCTTCTCATCCTAAATATTTCATTGCACTTTTGACCTTGTGTTAACCTGCATATGACAAACATAACTTGAACTTCTTCTAGGTGGAATTATTGATTTAAAAGAATTATCGGGAAGTTTGGATAAACAAGCTTTACACACTTTCATTTGACTAAAACTAAAATATATTTTCTCCCAAAACCTGTTGAACTTAAATTGCTGCAGTGTGTAAGCATCAGAACACGTAGAAAAGTGTATCTAGCTAAATTTGTAAAATAAGTCATTTTCCACTGGAGAGTAGACTCCATTCCTATGAATGATCATGTGGAACATAACCTTGATGCTTGTTCTTAACATCACATGTGGAAGCTGTGTGAGGCCCACCTGTCCTCTGCAGGCCTGGAGTCTGCCCGTTTTGACTGCACTTTCTTGCGGTGATGACCTCCTTCCAACATCTGCTCCCCCTGAGGAAAAATCCCCTCCATCAAGTCCATTGTTGTCTTCATCTTGCTCTGATCAAGAATATCAACCAGTGATTTGTCCTTCCACATGATGTTCCGGGCCAGCGCATCTCTTTTCTGGTCCTCCTGCTCCGTCAGACCTGTGGTTTCTTGCTTTCTGCTGGGCTCATCTGTGGGCTGCAGCAGCTGCTGGCTGTTAGAGGTGGAGGAATCCCCCACTGTGTTCATGTACACGTCTCTCTGCTGCATGTGAGAACCTGCAGTTTTGTCAGGCTCCTTCTGACTGGTAAAGACAGAGAAGACAGAGTCCTGTCCCAGAGCTCTAAGACTGCTGAGCCTGGCCACATCATGCCCCTTACACTCAATATGTGGGAGGTCACTTTGCTGCAAAAATGGAGAATTCTTCTTTTCTACACTTCCCTCTGAATGCACAATCCTGATGGGCACTTTTCTTACTGAAGTATTCTGGTTTTCTATCATTTGTTCCATCCTGAAACGCAAGACACAGACAAAATCTCATAAAATTACATTCAAAGATGGCCAGCTTCTTGCTGCTGAATCTAAGTTTCACTGAATGATGGTAGTTTTTTTCCATGCTCAGAGTGCTGGAATATCTAAGACAACCAGCTCCTCCCTCTCTGGTTTCAGCTAGCTGTAAAAATCATTTTGCATACTCCTAAAGTCACTGGAGAATACTGTATATGTTTTGTTTAGAACTAAGAAAAAACAATGTTTAATATTTGGTACATTTCAGCATTTAGGAGAGTTATACACAGACTGCAGAGATAAAAATCATAATACTGTAGCTTGATGTAGCATTAAAACACAAACTGCTCAAACTGTGCTGCCACAAGTTGAGCAACACTGTGGCCATTTAGCATAAATCTTACAAATATGCTACCTGTTTGCTTCATCGTTGTGAAGAAAGACAGGAGGCTTGTCGCTGAGTCTCTGTGGAGAGAACTGTGGAGAGGGAGAGCGCTGCCGCTCCATGCTGTAATGCCTTGAAGGTCTGTAGGGGAAAGCTGGGGGAGACTGAGGACTGGGAGGTAATTGATGATTGACTGCCCCTTGTCCTTCGCCTTGCTCAGGATCTCCTTTTGCAGAGTAGATAGGATGAAAAGTGGAGTTAGGTTCGAAGTTAGCAGAGCGTTGAGCAAGGATGTCATTTGGGAAACTGGTGAAAGACTCGTGGGAGTTGACATCTTGGTTTCTGGTGGGGGGAGGCTTCTCCAGAGCAGAGGCCTTCCTCCTCTGTCCAGATGACGGCGGCTCTACGTAGCTGTGGTCATCGGGCTCAGGGAAGCTGTAAGAAGTAGATTTGTGGTTCATGATGGCAGCAGCAGCTCCCTGTCTGTAGTCAGGTGTGGCTCCTGTCCTGGGTGGAGCGGGTGGGGCTGGGTAATTTTCAAACTCTGCTGGCTTTTCTGCCACTTTGCCTGAAGCACAGTCAGAGAACCTGAGGAATAAAACAACGAGCTTTTAATGACACAGCCAGGCAGCACAGACTATCATCTACGTCTTATTCAAATAATACTGTGGCAGAGGCCTCGTTTGTTCCTGCAGCCACTATGATTATGCCACCATGACAACACAACAATCTCCTTCTGCTCTACAAGCCTCCTTCCTGTTAACTGCACAGCTGGCAGCCTAAAGAGGAATGTTTCAGTTCCAACAGTCAGCATGAAGGGATAAATAATCCTCCAGAGCAGAGAAGCAATTTATAATCACACCTTCACAGCTTTAACTCTTTGGAGCATGTGTCAAACTCAAGGCCCGGGGGGCCAAATGTGGCCCTCCTTAACATCTTATCTGGCCCCCAAGATGTTATTTTAAATGTAAAATAAATGTATCAATTTTTTTTCAGTAATCTTTGATTATGATGTCAAAAGTGCAACAGAAAATGTAAAATGAGACCAATCAAACTCTTGTTGAAGAACCTGCAACCAAGAAAAGGTGTTGAATATGAAGTTTCTGAAACCGGCCCTTTGTTTGAAAAAGGTTTTAATTTTGGCCCCTGTTTGTTAGTGGGTTTGACACCCCTGCTTTAGAGGAACAATAAAGCACTGAACTCTCTGGAGCCTGATGGTAAAGTGAAGAAGGGGACTGTAAAAACATTCAACCTTAAAGTCTTCGATCATTCAGTGAAATTCAGCCTCACAGCAGAGAAAAAACAACCAATAACTGACACATCCAGACTGGGTTGTATGAATAAAAGAACACACAATAGCCTAATAACATAGCTTTACCCACGCGGGGATAACATTTCCACACAGCCTCTGATGAATCCAGTTAGGCACACTCAGAGAACATTACACATAAATCATACGATTGATTCCTCAGTCAGATAAAATACACTGACCATGGGCAGACAGCCGCCACAACCAAAGCTCCAGACTGAAGTCTTTACAAGCTGGAACAAGCTACCCAAAAAAGAACAGCTGCTTCTGGAGCTCAGAAACTCCTCATGCCTCAGTTGTAGACCTGCATAATCTGAAAAAGTTACATCAAGAAAGCAGGATGCTGACAATTACAGCTACAAAACTTTTACTGAGCTTGTGAAACAACAACATTAGTGCAACGCTAATTTATGATTATAAAATATTTAAATACCTAAACAAATACAACTGTTACACTAAATTACTCTCATTACACTAGTAACCACCTCACCCTGTGTGTTACTTTAATGATTTCCACCCATCAGAAGTAAAAGTGAGCGTCTTGTCTCGCCCGTCGGCTCTCTGGGAATGAAGCCACTGGTTGGTGTCTCTCCACCTGTATCAATATCACTGGGTGAAACACACCTCACTAAGCTCATTTCCTAGACCTTTTCATGACAACATCACCTGCTTGTTGTTGTAATGCAAACACGAGTGCCATCTGGTGTGGCTCCAACAATGGAGTTACTCAGTATCAGTTACTTTACACTCCTTTACGAGTTTCAGCCGTGGTGTTTAAATCATGCAGGAAAACTCTGGAAAAACTTGTTGCAAACGTCACCTACTTGTCTTTAACACACAACTAAACTGACCTTTAAAGAAATATTCCACTTGTTTTGTGAAGTGGAGTTCTGTGTGAAAGTTGAACAAATAAACTGTTGTGATTATGAAGGTTGTGATATGAACAAATATCTTACCTGCTGTAGATAGATTTTAAATAGTCTTTATTATAAATTAAGTTTAGTTAGGTTAACAAAATACATTACATTATGAAAATGATAAACAGAAAAAAAAGTCTACTTGGTTTTCAATGATGAAGGAATGGTTAAATGGTAAATAGACTGTACTTATAAAGCACCTTTCTATCTTATCAAGACACTCAAAGCTCTTTACAACAATGTGTGCTTCATTTACCCATTCATACCCATCCTCATGACTCAATTAGAATTAGGGCTGGGTACCCTTCTAAAAAAAATTATATTGGTGTCGGTATCTTCACTTCGGTGCCGGTTCCTGGCCGGTTCTTTTTTTGGTACAATTTTGTAATTAATATTAATTCTAGCAAGAAGAAAATTACATTACACATTACAATACAAATTGTGAGTTTTATTTTTTAACTTTGGTATTTTTCCATTCCAAGCAGTTTTCTTACATAACAATAAATAATTTCCTGGTCAACAGAACAGTTACAAACCAGTGACATGTCAGTGTCTAATGCTCACTGCTACACACTGAGGACCTTTCCACTTAGCAGTTTTTCTTCAGAAAAATCAACATGTCTGCTTTTTCTGGACACAAACAAGCCCGCTCCTGGCTGATGGTGTCTCCAGTAGTAGAAAATATTCTCTCTGAGGGTGTGGATGATGCTTGTTGCACACACAGATACCTGGTTGACAAGTCTGATAGCATTAGCATAGTGTCCCTCACATTCTACCACCATGTCACTGGATTCACTGAGGTTAGGTTGATGGTAGACTTCTGCATCTCTGTGTCTCTTCCTGAATCTTCTTTGTGGTTCTCTGGGGTTTAGGGCTCTTATCATCTCCCTAACTGACATTAGAACACAAAACATAAACAATAACGTGGTTGTGTTATTATTGCTCAAAAACCATTATCTAGGCTGAGAGAAAAAAGCTTAACTGGTCAACAATATCCTTTACAGCTTAACTTACCTCCACCATGCAGCCTCCACAGCAGAAAAGGGCAGTGGCCCCTCATCTCGCTTTTCTTTAGTCTGTCTCTGTTGGGGTCAGAGGCTCCTGTGAGGAAAGCATAAACAAACGGTGAACTGTTTAATCAGTTGATCCGATGGCTGAGCAAATTTTTACAAGCTTTATCTGTTACCGTCAATCTTGTTAGCTTTTGAATTTAGCTAGCTATGTAGATAAAATAAAACTACACACTATTATCTTAAAGTTAGCATTACATGGATCCTTTAACTCACCGCGATGCACGTATTAAGCTGCAGTAACGTTAACAAATGTAAACTCACCAGCTGAAATCACAGACACAGCTCCGTCCTGAGTTTTTTGATGAAGAAGAGTCCGGTCGTGGAGATAATGAATCAGGCTGTTCAACACTCACAGGCTGACTAACGTTGAGAGGAAAAGGGAGGCTGCAGTCCTCCTCTTTCCTTGCAGGCAAACACAGAGCAAGTTTCTGCTCGTAAATTGAAGCCATTTGACGACACACTTACGTGTGCTCACGTGAACCCTGTCTGTGGGCGTAACCAGCAGCATAGATATACAAGCTGTAGGGCAGCTCTGTACAGCTCTGGGTGTAAACACGTAGTCTGTTTGTCACATGTCTATGTTTTGCTTGCCTGCATGCCACACTGGAGCAGGTCATGTGCAGCATGAAGCCGTCTGGTTCCCCCTTTGATGTGATCCCCCCTCGACTACTAAAGGAGGTTTTCCCTACACTGGGTCCATCTATCCTCACTATTGTGAACAGCAGTTTATCCTCAGGTGTGGTCCCAAAAACTTTTAAACATGCTGCTGTCCAGCCTCTACTGAAAAAACCTAACCTTGACCCCTCGGTGGTGTCCAACTTCCGGCCTGTCTCCAGACTCCCATTCATTTCCAAACTATTGGAAAAAATTGTTGAGTCTCAGTTGAAATGTTTCCTGGACGACCACACCATCCTATAGTTGTTTCAATCCGGCTTCAAATCTCTCCATAGCACTGAAACTGCTCTGCTGAAGGTCTTTAATGACATTTTCATAGCCACAGATGCAGGTGATTCTGTGCTGCTTGTCTTATTGGACCTTACATCGGCTTTTGACACCATCGACCACAACATCCTCTTTTCTAGGCTGGAGCAGTGGGTGGGCATCACAGGGTCTGCCCTCAAATGGTTTGAGTCCTACCTCTCAGACAGAACCTTTTGTGTCAATATCAAAGAGTTCAGTTCAACATCTACAGCGCTTCAGTGGGGGGTACCGCAGGGGTCCATCCTCGGCCCCCTTCTCTTCTCATTATACCTACTGCCACTAGGTGCTATTTTCCGCAAACACAAAATAGCCTTTCATTTTTACGCCTATGATTGTCAAATTTACTTTCCCCTGAGGCACAGAGGCTCTAGCTCTATTCAACCCCTTCTGCCTGGCTGACATCCATGATTGGATGGCCTCAAACTTCTTAAGTTTCAATGAGAAGAAGTTTGAAGTAAGTCATGTTGTTCCATCCCAACAGCTCACTCTCGAACCACGACATTGACCTTCTTTCCCTAGCCCCACTAGAAAAACAAAAGGTCACTAATCTAAGGGTGACAATGGACCCTTCCCTGAAACTTTACAGTCATGTAAACATGATTGTTAAATCCTGCTTTTTTCAGCTGAGGTGGCTGTCTAAGCTGAAGCCCATACTATCCAAAAAGAACCTGGAGACAATAATCCATACTTTCATAACATCGAGGCTTGATTACTGCAATTCACTTTTGTTCAGAATCAGTCAGTCCTCCATTGCACGGCTACAGCTGGTCCAGAATGCTGCAGCCCGATTCTTAACTGGTACAGGCCATAGAGAGCACATTACACCAGTTTTGGCCTCCCTGCACTGGCTACCCATTCACTTTCGGATCCAGTTTAAAATACTCCTGTATGTCTTTAAATCTCTGAACAATTCCGCTCCACCTTATCTCACTGACCTTCTGCAGACTTATGTCCCACTGCGCTCTCTGAGGTCAGCAGACCAGATCCTTCTCTCAGTCCCAGATACTCGCCGGAAGCTCAGAGGTTGACAGGGCCTTCTCAGTTGCAGGTCCAAGACTGTGGAATGAGTTGCCACTGAGTGTCAGGTAGGCTCCCACACTCACAGTATTTAAGTCTCGATTAAAAACCCACTTCTATTCTCTCGCCTTTAATATGATGTGATTTGTTTTGATCCTCTCTGTAATATACACTGTTCACCATTTTAGTTAGTTTCTGTTGCTATTTCTATCAATATTATGCTTTTGTTTTTTGTTTTCCTGTCTGCTTTGCTTGTTTGTTTCTATTGTACAGCACTTTGGTTGGCCTTGTGTCTGTTTAAGTGCTCTATAGATAAAGTGGTATGGTATGGTATGGTATGCTGAAACCACATGACACGTTACAGCCAAATACCAAAACTTGACTCCGAAAGTAGAGTGACGCTTCAATCCATACACCGACCGAAGTAGTTTGGTCGGTGCCATAAAAGAACCTTGGCTCGGTATACAGGGAGTCCTTGACTTACGAACAAGTTCCGGACCTAAGGACCGTTCGTATGTGGAAAATGACGTAAGTCGGATCACATACAAAACAAACAAAAAAAAAAATTATGAGATGTGTTCGTAAGTCCGAAACGTCATAAGTCGGGGGCGTCGTAAATCGAGGCCTACCTATACAGCCCTAATTAGAATATCTCATTGGTTCATTGTAGTTGACTGTGGTCACACAACCTCAGAGGGGGATTATGGGTAAAATTTATGTTCATTGTAATCACTTCATTTAACTGTTTAGTGTTGTTCTTTTAGTGATTAGTCCATTCTTGTTAGCCTAGTTTATGTTCATTATGTGTTAATTTGTGTTAGTCCATTCAGTAGAGTAACCATGAGTGAGACGTAGTCATGAAGGCTACGTAGGTAGGGTTCATTCTGTCTGTGTTGAAGTTTATGGTTTAAGAAAAGCCATTTGGTGGTTGACTCTTGATCTGCAACAAGAGTTGTACATCTCTCTCAGAGGCTGTGTGTTACCTATTGTGTTCACTTGAACACTTACACACAAGCGTGGCTTATATATGTACAAAATTATTATTTTTAATTTTTATTTAGTGAGCGTGGCTTATATTCGGCTGTGCTCTATAGACCGGCAATTACAGTAAAACAGCTTCATGGTAAAGCTGATTAAACATTCCTTCAGTAATTAGTCAGAGTCAGAGAGATTTATTTGTCATACACACCACATGTGGTACATGTGGGGGAACAAGATTATGTACAGTCCAGTCAGAGCTCAAGTTAGCGCTTCCAATGTTTTTCCAATCACTAAAACATATTTTCTTGACAAACTACGATAGAAGATTAGGCTCCAACTACAAACATATTCCTGTTACCGGTACTGTTTTTCAAGGTCAAGGTTCTTTATTGTCATTTCCATCACATGTGGTACATGAGGTGAAATAGAATTGTGTACACAGGGTCCCAGTTACATTAAACAAAAGCAAAAAAAAAATATATATATATATATATATATATATATATATATACATATATATATATATATATATATATATATATATATATATATATATATATATATATATATATATATATATATATATATATATATATATATATATATATATATATATATATATATATATATATATATATATATATATATATATATATATATATATATATATATATATATATATATATATATATATATATATATATATATATATATATATATATATATATATATATATATATATATATATATATATATATATATATATATATATATATATATATATATATGTATGTACATACATATATATGTGTATGTATATATATATGTATATATGTACAGGTAGTCCCTGACTTACGAGCGCTCTTACTTATGAGGTCCCGGACTTACGAATTTGCATATCATAAAAAAAACTTTTTTTTAAATAAATGAATACATGTACAGTACGCCTGGATCGCATGCAGTCACAAAGCACTTAGCCTATCCTAACACAGTTTTTAAAGATGAAGTAGTGAGTTGAGTTGTCTCCCTTTCACATAAAGGGAGCTAGCTCCCTTTATGTGAATGGAGCCTGCTGGGGAGGAGGGAGACAATTCAACTGACTCCTTAACTGTGTTAGGATAGGCTAAGTGCTTGGTGACTGTACTGTACATTTATCTATTTATAAATAAATAAAAATATATACTGTACAGTATATTTTTAATAAATAGATAAATGTACAGTACTGTACAGTCACCAAGCACTTAGCCTATCCTAACACAGTTTTTAAAGATGAAGGAGTGAGTGGAATTGTCTCCCTCCTCCATGCAGGCTCCATTCCCATAAAGGGAGCTAGCTCCCTTTATGTGAAAGGGAGACAATTAAACTCACTCCTTCATCTTTAAAAACTGTTAGGATAGGCTAAGTGCTTGGTGACTGTACAGTACTGTACATGTATTCATTTCTAAAAAAAAAAAATATATATATATATTTTTTTTTTGGTTGATCCTACTTACGAATTTTTGACATACGAGCGCCCCCTAGGGACGGAACTCGCTCGTAAGTCGGGGACTACCTGTATATATATATATATATATATATATATATACAAGCCCAAAACCAGAAAAGTTGGCACGTTGTGCAAATCGCAAATAAAAACAGAATACAATGACTTGCAAATCTTTTTCAACCCATATTCAACTGAATAGAATGCAAAGACAATATATTTAATGTTCGAACGGAGAAACTTTATTTTGTTTTGCAAATAACCATTAACTTAGAATTCAATGGCAGCAACACATTGCAAAAAAGTTGGCACAGGGACATATTTACCACTGTGTTACATCGCCTTTCCTTTTAACAACACTCAGTAAACGTTTGGGAACTGAGGAGACCAATTTTTGAAGCTTTTCAGGTGGAATTCTTCCCCATTCTTGCTTGATGTACAGCTTAAGTTGTTCAACAGTCCGGGGTCTCCGTTGTCGTATTTTACGTTTCATAATGCGCCACACATTTTCAATGGGGGACAGGTCTGGACTGCAGGCAGGCCAGGGGAGGACCCGCACTCTTTTGCTACGAAGCCACGCTGTTGTAACACGTGCAGAATGTGGCTTGGCATTGTCTTGCTGAAATAAGCTGGGGCGTCCATGAAAAAGACGTCGCTTGGATGGCAGCATATGTTGCTCCAAAACCTGTATGTACCTTTCAGCATTAATGGTGCCTTCACAGATGTGTAAGTTACCCATGCCTTGGGCACTAATGCACCCCCATACCATCACAGATGCTGGCTTTTGAACTTTGCGCCTATAACAGTCCTGATGGTTCTTTTCCTCTTTGGTCCGTAAGACACGACGTCCACAGTTTCCAAAGACAATTTGAAATGTGGACTCATCAGACCACAGAACACTTTTCCACTTTGCATCAGTCCATCTCAGATGTGCTCGGGCCCAGCAAAGCCGGCGGCGTTTCTGGATCTTGTTGATGAATGGCTTTTGCTTTGCATAGTAGAGCTTTAACTTGCACTTACAGATGTAGCGACGAACTGTAGTTACTGACAGTGGTTTTCTGAAGTATTCCTGAGCCCATGTGGTGATATCTTTTACACACTGATGTCGGTTTTTGATGCAGTACCGCCTGAGGGATCGAAGGTCACGGGCATTCAATGTTGGTTTTCGGCCTTGCCCCTTACGTGTAGTGATTTCTCCAGATTCTCTGAACCTTTTGATGATATTACGGACCGTAGATGGTGAAATTCCTAAATTCCTTGCAATAGCTCGTTGAGAAAAGTTGTTCTTGAACTGTTCGACAATTTGCCCACGCATTTGTTCACAGAGTGGTGACCCTCGCCCCATCCTTCTATGTGGATGACTGAGCATGTCAAGGAAGCTGCTTTTATACCCAATCATGGCACCCACCTGTTCCCAATTTGCATGTTCACCTGTGGGATATTCCAAATAAGTGTTTGATGAGCATTCCTCAAATTTCTCTGTCTTCTTTGTCACTTGTGCCAGCTTTTTTGAAACATGTTGCAGGCATCAAATTCCAAATGAGCTAATAATTGCAAAAAATAACAAAGTTTACCAGTTCGAACGTTAAGTATGTGGTCTTTGCAGTGTGTTCAATTGAATATAGGTTGAAAAAGATTTGCAAGTCATTGTATTCTGTTTTTATTTGCGATTTCCACAACGTGCCAACTTTTCTGGTTTTGGGCTTGTATATATATATATATATATATATATATGTATATATTGTGTGTATATATATATATATATATATTTCCCAAAGTAATATCTATATGTGTGTATATATATGTATATATATACATATTACTTTGGGAATTGCACCCCAGTGCGGTTCACTTGAAATAATACAATCACGCCTTTTCTAAAGGCAGGTGGGCGTCAGCGTCAGCAATGAGGCCCCGCCCTCTTTGCATAAAAGGGGCTGACACCCCACCTTCATTCTCTTTTTGCCCTTCACCTCGCTTCACACCTGAACTTTTTTTTTATTTTTTATTTATTTATTAAAATTCATTCATTTCATTAAAACAAAGTCAACAACTCAATAACATGAAAAAACATACAATCAAAATAAAATGAAAGGCAGCAGATGAAGAATAATCTTATAATCTCTGCCCCTTTTTTACCCAAATAAACTCACAACAATGATTTATCAAAGAACAAAATTAATTGCATCACCAAATGTAAGATTACATCAACTTAAACAACTCAAATAAATTCTTATGTTATTTTTCATATTCCTTCAAAAAAATCACTTTTAGCAATCTCTTAAATGTATAACGAGATCTGGCTGTTTTAACATTTTCTTCTAAACCGTTCCACAAACTTATTCCTTGAATTATGGTACACCGTTCCTTCAAACAGGTACGAAAACAAGGTTTCACAAATATTTCTGACCCTTTAAGAAAATAAGTGCTCTCCCTTTTAACAAAATTTACTTGTATATTTACAGGCAATGTATTTTTATTAGCCCTATACATAAAAAGCAAAATGCTATAATCAACCAAGTCATAAAACTTCAATATCTTTAGTTTCTGAAACAATATGTTTGATGGATATCTATAATTTTTTCTTGTAATAACTCTTACTGCTCGTTTTTGTAAAATAAAAATAGGATTTGTAATCGTTTTACATGCCTTACCCCATACTTCAATGCAATAAATTAAATGTGGAACAATTATTGTATTATATAACAAGACCAATGCTTTATCATTTAACAGTTCCCTTACTTTATACAGTATTGCTATTGATTTTGATAATTTTTTTCTTAAACTGTTTATGTGAGGTTTCCATGTCAATTTTTCATCAATGATGACACCCAAGAACTTCACCTCATTAACTCTATGAATCTCAATTCCATCTACTGTAAATGGTGCATCAACATTCCTTTTACTATTACTGAATATCATGTAAAATGTTTTTTCCAAATTTAACGATAATTTATTTAGGTGAAACCAATTTTGTATTTTTACAAATTCTGTCTGTATCTTTTCCAACAATCGTTCAATGTCATTACCCAAACAAAAAAATGTTGTGTCATCGGCAAATAAAACACATTTAAGGAGTTCTGACACATCTACCAAGTCATTCACATATAGATTAAATAACTTGGGTCCAAGTACAGAACCCTGCGGCACTCCACACGTAATGTTACAAAGTTCAGATCTGACATCATTTATCTGAACAAATTGTTTTCTTTCTTTCAAGTAACTATTAACCCATTGTAATGCTGGCCCTCTAATACCATACCTATACAGCTTTTCAAGAAGAATTTTGTGGTCAATAGTATCAAATGCCTTCTTTAGATCAACATAAATACTAACACAACTCTTTTTTTGGTCAACAGCAGTTGTTATTTGTTCCATTAATTCAATAAGAGCCATTGATGTTGAAGTATTAGATCTAAATCCATATTGACTGTTACTTAATATATTCTGTTTAATTATAAATCCGTCCAATCTAGTTGCAAATAACTTCTCCAAAATTTTGGAAAACTGTGGTAACAACGATATTGGTCTATAATTATTTAACACACATTTCTCACCGTTTTTAAAAAGCGGGATTACTTTGGCTATTTTCATATTGTTTGGAAATATTCCTGTTGAGAATGACAGATTACATATATACAGCAAACCCCCTACTTACGACTCCATCGACCTACGAACAACGGGACCTACGAACGTATCATAAAAATATGAAATTACTGTATTAAAAATAAAATAAAAAAATATATATATTTTTTGTGTTTAAATGTTCTTAATTTCATGTGTACATCACTTTGTTGCAGCTGTGGTTGTTTTAAAGGCTTTATAAATAATAATTATGATAAAAATGATCATTTCTGATCATTTTTGAGCAATCTTGGGCAGCAGGAAGTAGGTCTTCAGTTTACACGGTCACAAATTAATGTAGAACACCGGACGCCATTTTAGGTTCAGTCACGGGGGTCTCCGGTCACAAATTAATGTAGAACACCGGACGCCATTTTAGGTTAGCTGCCGGGAGCCGGCCTTTGAAAACTGGTGACCAGGATCGCATCATATGGATTAATTACTAGCTGGAATCGCTCTGTGAGCTCTGTGGACGTCTCAGGCTGGAGCAGCAGCTGCAGATTGATCACCGATTGCGCCGCACTGCCGCTCCAACACCAGCCCATGGCCTGGCTACTAGCTAACACAGGCCTTGAGCAGCTGCTAGCGGTTCACTCGGCGGCTGCCGCGCTGCTCGGCCCGACAACAATCATGGCAACGCAAGGCAACCTAAGATGTCGGCTTTGACCATCTCAAAGTAAGAAAATATATTTTTATTTATTCTGTAAATGTGAATAGCAATTGTAGCTGCCATCAAGGGCAGATCTCATTTTATGCATTATTCAATATTCAGTTAAAGAGAGCAATAAATATTAGTGTTTAATATAAAACATTTAATAATCGATAAGTAACAACTTTCAGTAATTTATGTTGTTAAGGTTCATTTTTTCTGTTAAAATGCATTAAAATGTATGGGGGAACGTATCTTTTGTTCCGCATGCCACGTTGTTTCCCTTGGAGTAAGATTGATTGACACAGTTGCCATGGAAACCGTTAGAGAACCGTTACTGCAGAAGAGACTACTACAAGAAGTTCCCCCTGAAGACAAAGGGGTGTTTTACGTTTCTTTTTGTAAGAAGAAGCTGTAGAAAATCGTCTTTATTCCTCTGGAGTTAATGTGGCCAATGAGGTACGATTTATTGTTTTATTTGTGTCTTTTACAGTACAGTATTTGTCTTTTATTTCTGTAAATCTTTATTTGCCGTGAACTAATTTAGGTCTGTGTTTCTTTTTAGTTCTGACGGCATTGTTGGGGCATTTAAGTCACGTTGTCTACAATAAATGTCTGTTAAAACCCAAGAACAACGTTGATCCATAATTGAACTTGAGAGGAGTAACAGTCAGAACTCATCCTTTCCTGCCGCTCCGTGCTACAGTCAGAACGCACGCCTGGTCGTGTCGCAGTCAAAGTCAAGCCTGCGCGTCCACAGTGAGAAGCCAACGGTTGAGAAGTCAACGGCTGAGAGAACGCCTGCTAGTGCTGGAGTCCAGGAGCAGAGAGGAGCAGAGAGGAAGAGGAGGAGGGAAGCCCCCGCTACAGCTGGAGCCGAAGAGCACTCGCTGAACGGTGACGTCACTCTCTGTGATCAAAGGAAAACGCTGCACGGATCACCCGAAGGAGGCAGCCAGTGTCCAGGAGTTCAGCGTGGTTAATCTACTCAAGTAACACCTTTAAGATAAGTTAATGGTGAACAGTTGAATTAACCTAGCTAACTTTGAAGGGACTCTGTTAAGTGCTTAAAAGGGTAACCTGCTGTAAAGGGCACAAGTTTAAAGTTAAGAAGTTGTTTGTTTCATACAAACAAATTAAGTGTGAACAAAAGAAGAAAAGGTGTGCATTAAGTTGTATAATTTTGTTTGACATTGAAATTATTTTCTGTTTGTAACAAATGAAAGATTTTTTATTCTGATTTAAGGTTCATAATACCACACTTAACTTGATCTTTGAAGAGAAAATTATTTCAGTTTGTAAATGTATTCAAAGGGTGGTATTTAAAAGGGAAATTAAACTCACCACATTTAGGTTCATTTTGAAAAGAAAGGAAGAACAGGGGATTATTCAAGTTTATAAACACATTAAAGGGTAGTATTTAAGCTAAGTTAAAACTACAAACTTTAATATAAGGGCACTAACTTAAACTGAATTAATAAGGCCCAAAGTAAACAATGAGCAGTGAGAAAGCCATGCAAAAGGACTGTGATGCTGAAGGGGTGGAGTTGAAGCGAGAAGGAAATCATGAAGAAGAAGCTGCAGATAGTAACCCATTAGAGCCATGCACAAGTCAAGCTGTTTCAGCAGAGAGTTTGAGGAAAAGTGTAAGACAGAGAAAACGCACAGAGAAAGGCCAAGCACTGCATGAAGAAAGATTAAACAAGCTTCAAACTCGTTTCAAGTTCAGTTATGAAAAATGGAAAACTGCTGCCAAACAGGCTAAAAGAGCTCTTGATGCACCTATTAAAACAAATTTGCATCTTCACATTGTTCAAATCCAACATGCTTCAGGAGAAGTGAAGCAAGTTTATGAAGAGCTGCGCAATTATGAAACACCTGATGGAGACACTCGTCGCAGAGTGGACACGTGTGATGAAGTTTCCCAAAAGATTATAAAACAAGCCCAAGAAAGCACGGCTCCAAAAGAAGATGAGAACGATATAGAAAGGAGCTCGGTGAGTTGGAGCGAAGCTGGCTCTGTGTTCACTTCAGCAGCCTCCCAAGATGAGAAAGATATAGAAAAGCGATCGGTGAGATGGAGCGAAGTTAGCTCCGTGTTCACCTCAACAGCCTCCCAAAGTTCTAACAACCAAGAAGTGCACGTTCAAGCTACTCAAGCAAGCTGTCTGTCAAAAGACAAGAAGCAGCAACAGAACTGGCTGCAATGGAAGCTACTCTAAAGATGATGGAAGAAATGGAGTCTGAAAGAAAGAAACTCGAAGAGCTTGAATTAAAAAACAAGGAAAGGCTTGCAAAACAAGAAGCAGAGAACGCAGAAACTCAAAGAACATTAGAGCAAAGGAGAAGAGAGCTTGAACGTTTAGAAACTGTAAAGCAAATGAATGCTGCCAAAGCACGGCTGAAAGTGTATGAACAAGAATGCATTTCAGATGATGAAATATCAGGGCTTCTGCACGGTACGAGCAAACCAAGAAGGATCACATCAAATCCAATAAGCCCGCCTGAACCAAAGCTTGCATCTTCAAACCTCAATCCAAGTGCACAGCCGTTTATTAGGTCACAAGTCACCTCAAGTCAGCAACCTAGTTATGCCACACAAGAAGATGGAATAATGGTACTAGCTAAGGTTTTAGCAGA
>JBBPBX010040212.1:11309-29481 GCA_038048925.1 Garcialebias charrua | reverse complement strand
TGCTGTGAACCACTCATTTTGCAGTAAAGTTCCACTTCATCCAACCCACTGGCCTCTGAGAGTGTGATTATGACAGGACGGGTCCACAACTGTTACAATGGTGCCGTGACTCAGGACTTCAATCAAGAACATCGAACCTGTGGCCATCCTGTCTGCTGTATCACTTCTTGGAGGCGTTGGTTTGCAGTGTTTTTTGGTTCAAGCTCACACCTGACATGTTAGAATTATAGTGTAGTGTACAAATATTGCTGTACAGTGTGACACAGTGAAGTTTTTTTGTCCCACACAAGTTTTGGGTTTTATTTTATTTTATCTTTCAAGTTGGTGATTTTATTTCCCATGGTGTTTTGAATTTTGGATGTCTATTCATTTTCAAATATCTGAATGATGTCTGCTGCTGGTAACCGCTTCTGGTTTGGCACACCCAGTGGTATTGGTAGGGGCAGGGGTATACCCACTCCCATTCAATTTTCTGTTGATAGTCCTACTCAGCGTGGTGTTAAGGCCTCATTGGATGCATTTCCTGGTCCCAGGGTTCATAATCCTGTTAACCACCATGCCAGCACACCTATGCCCCATGTCACACCTACACCAACTCCTGTTAGTGACAGTTCTGAGTGTGCGGCTGCCCAGATGAGGTCTGTTATCCAGGAGATAGGACATCAGTTGGCTGACAGCATCATGTCACGCATGCAGCCACACAGCACAGTTGCTCCCAGTTCTACAACCTCACATACTGTAGTGGGTGGTGAGGGTCAGCCCGGTTGTGTGTCTGATGTATCTCAGGTTCAGGTTTTCATGCAGAGGAAGGTCAAAGAACCTCCATGTTTTGCAGGTAATGACTCAGACTCAATTACAGTGCATGAATGGGAAGATCAGATGAGAACATTTATTAAGAAAAGTGATGTTAGGATTGAAGAACAGGCTGACGAAATCCTTATGCATTTGAAGGGAAAGGCTAAGGATGTAGTTAGGTTTGGGATTAGAAATATCAACACTGACATTAAGGCTAACCCTGATATAATTTATGGTCTCCTCAGGAAACACTTTAGCTCTACTAGATACTCTGTTGTCCCCTTAGCAGACTTTTACTCGACTTTACCCAAAGACCAGGAAGACCCATATGACTACTGGCTGAGACTAAACAGAGCAGCTGACTTGGCTTCTGACTGCCTGAGAGAGCAGGGCAAATCATTTGAAAACCCTGAGATGGAGGTGACCCGTATGTTTATCAGGAATTGTCCCTGCAGAGACCTGGCTCTCACTTTTAGGTCCAAACCTATCGACAAATGGTCGGCGTCTGAAACGCTGGAGGTGCTGAATGAGTACCACGCTGAAGTGAGCTGTAAAGAAACTCCCTCAGTGCATCTCAAGAGGACCGTGGACATTACCATGCACAAAGCGGAGGTGAGCCATGGCCTCGTCCCTACACACAGTGGTCAGGAACGCCCGCAGACACATGGTACACAGTATGTCTCTCTGGCAGAGGTGATGTCGATGTTAGAGAGGGTTCTGCTGCATGGAGCCTCTAACCAGTCCCAAGTGAGACGGCGAACTCCACCCAGGCGACCTGTGGACGGCACAGACTATATTGATGGTTTTACTGTTAAGCCATGCATTGTCTGCAAAAGCGATGGCCACAGTGCCTTGTCACATTGCCGAGAAAATAGACTTTGTTTCAAGTGCTATGCTCCAGGTCATTCCCGCCGAGACTGTCCAACCAAAAGAGCTGCCCCAGAACATCAGGAAAACTGACTGGTCTGCGCCCAGGGGAGGACAGTGCAGACAAACCCAATAAACCTCCCACCACTACTGAGCTACCAGAAATGCAAGATAATGCATCCCTCTATGAGTTGTACAGTAGTACATTAACCCCATCCAAGAAACTGATATTTCAGGGATCCCAAAGAATAGCAGAAACTGACAGCCTGTTCTACACACCTGTGTCAATACAGAATGGCCCCACCCTCAAAGCACTCTTAGACAGTGGGTCGATGGCCTGTACAATCAGTGAGTCCACTGTTAAGTCCATTTTACAACAGTGTCCTGATATCACAAGAGGCACAGCTGATGATTATGTTATTATAGGCTGTGGTGGACAACGTGTTTTCCCCAAAGACATATATGACCTTGATGTCATGGTTTATGGATGTAGGATGGTCATTCCAACAATGGTTGTTCCAGGCCAAACAGAACAAATGATCCTTGGAAGCAATGCCATCAAGCACATTCTAACCCAACTAAAGAACACTGACAGCTACTGGAAGCTAGTTTCCTTGCCCAACAATGGCCAGACAGCCGACCACTGCCAATTTTTGTCACTGCTATCCAATACAGAGCGATGGCGGGGTGATTGCATTCCAGATAAAGTGGGTACAGTTAAAGTCAAGAGATGTGTGACCCTGAAACCACAGAGTGAACACCTTGTTTGGGGCAAGTTACCTGAATCAGCAGTGATGTCGGCAGGCAGTACAGTGATTGTTGAACCAACGCGATCTAAAGCTGGACTGAAACATATCCTTGTTGGACGAGTTGTTACTCCTCTTTGGGGAGATCGATGGGTGCCTGTTAGGGTCATCAATCCTACTAATCGAGTTGTGGTGCTGAGAAGGAATGCCAAGTTAGCAGATGTGTCTCCTTGTATTGCAGTGGAGGACCTGCCAAAAGCTGACAACGTTGAGTGTAACGTGCAGTGTATGCAGAGCGAAAATGTGCAGCCAAGGTCAGAGGAGGACATGATGCACGCACTGGAGTCTCTGGGTCTGCAAGACATTGACCTGAAGTCATGTGAAGTGTCACTGCAATGGAAAGACAAGCTCCTTGACATCATCGTGCAGAATGAGTCAATCTTCTCAAGGCACAAGATGGATTGTGGAGAAGCTAAGGGGTTTGTTCATCGTATCCATCTTGTCGATGACAGGCCATTCCGTTTACCCTACAGACGCATACCACCGAGCCAGTACGAGAAACTGAGAACGACTCTGAATGAGATGGAAGAGAAAAATATCATCCAGAAGTCAAACAGCGAGTATGCATCTGCACTGGTCTTGGTGTGGAAACCGAATGGGGACCTCAGAGTGTGCACTGACTTCAGATGGCTGAACGCGAGAACTGTGAAGGATGCTTATCCACTGCCGCATCAAGCTGACGCTCTGGCCGCGCTCGGTGGTAACGCGTTCTTCTCCACAATGGACCTGACATCAGGCTTTTATAATGTTCCCCTGCACCCTGATGACAAGAAATATACGGCGTTCTCCTCGCCATTTGGGCTTCATGAATACAACCGTCTCCCTCAAGGCCTGTGCAACAGCCCGGCTACGTTCATGAGGATGATGATGTCCATATTCGGTGATGAGAATTTCACAAGCTTATTGTGCTACCTCGACGATCTGATGGTTTTTGCACCTACAGAGGAAACTGCACTCCGTCGCCTACAGATGGTTTTCTCCCGCCTCAAAGAACATAACCTTAAGCTCGCACCCAAGAAGTGCTTCTTCCTTAGGCGGACTGTGAAGTTTCTTGGACATGTTATTAGTGATGATGGTGTTCGAACGGATCCTGAGAAAGTGAAAGCCATAAACAATGTCCAAGTCACTGATCTTATGGAGTCCGACGGGAAAACACCTTGCCCCAGTAAAATCAGGTCATATCTTGGCATGGTGATATACTACCAAAGTTTCATTGAGGCGTGTTCTGCAAAGGCAAAACCACTGTTTAAACTCATGGCTGGACTGGATGCCCAAACCAAGCACAAGAGGGGTCGCAAACCTGTCAAAAAGAGAGGTCAGGTGAGGCTGACACCTGCTGACTGGACGGATGCCTGTCAGACTGCTTTTGAGACACTGAAACATGACCTCATTACAAGTGTTACTTTAGCCCACCCAGATTTCGAAGCCCCATTCATTCTGGCTGTCGACGCATCCTACGATGGGATTGGAGCTGTCCTGTCGCAACTGCCTCCTGGTGGAAAAGTAGCAAGACCAGTTGCCTTTGCAAGTAAAACCCTCTCACGTTCTCAGCTGAACTACCCCGCTCACCGGCTTGAATTTCTTGCCTTGAAATGGGCAGTATGTGACAAATTCAGCCATTGGTTAAAGGGCAGACACTTCACCATATGGACTGACAATAATCCATTGACGTATATTCTGACCAAACCCAGGCTTGATGCTTGTGAACAGCGATGGGTGGCGAAGCTCGCTGCATACGACTTTGATTTGAAATATATCCCCGGCCCAAAGAATATCGTTGCTGATGCCTTAAGCCGTGAGCCGTTTGTCCAATCATGCATGGGTCATCGCCTTGTGAACGAGCCATATACCTTGCTGTTGGACCAAGTCAAAGGTGTGAATGACAGAATTGTACAGGATGTCTTCAGAGTGTCCAACAACTGTCAGGCTGTTGTAGAAGATGGTGATGAGTTGTCAACTGAGCAAGCCCAAGACATAGTACCACCAGACTCGAGAGGCTCAATCTCAGCAGAGGAAGTTGCTGCCGTCCTCAATGCTCAGTCCAGCGGAGGTGTGAGTCATGTATTGGGAACCGGTGTTGACCCCAATCTTCTGCTGGATGAAAACCAGTCCTTGGCACTCCCACAGAGCCAGCTTGTCAATTGGCAGGAGGCCGACGACACAATAAGCAGAGCCATGTACTTTGTACGAAGACATAAGAGACCTACAAAACGAGAAAGAGCTGTTGAATCACCAAGTGTGATTAAGCTGCTGAAGCACTGGACTAGACTCACCATTCAGAATGGCATGCTATACAAGGCAAAGAAAGATCCCCACATGAACAGAAAGATCCTCCAGTTCATAGTGCCTGACTCATTGAAGCAGAAAGTTCTCCATGGTCTCCATGACGCAGCGGGTCACCAAGGCCAGCATCGTACCTTGTCTCTTGTGAGGCAAAGGTTCTTCTGGAGCGGCATGGAACGTGATGTTATGAACTATGTTCGATCCTGTCAGCGTTGCATAGTAGGAAAAACACCTGAGCCGCAAAGCCGTGCACCACTCAAGAACATAGTCACTTCCGAACCTATGGAGTTAGTCTGCATAGACTTTTGGACTGCTGAACAGGGCAACAAGTCTGTGGATGTGCTAGTTGTGACCGATCATTTCTCCAAGATGGCACATGCCTTCCCCTGCAAGAATCAGACTGCCAAGGAAGTTGCTCGTCGTCTCTGGAATGGCTTCTTTCTCATTTATGGGTTTCCTCGCCGTATTCATTCGGATCAAGGGGCCAACTTTGAAAGCAAGCTAATCAAAGAACTTCTAGATATGGCTGGAGTACAGAAATCCCATACGACTCCTTATCACCCGATGGGAAATGGTGTCGCAGAGCGATTCAACAGGACTCTAGGAGAAATGATCAGGTCTCTTCCCCCTCAGCCAAAAGCAAAGTGGCCACAAATGTTGCAGCTACTCACTTTCTGCTATAACTGCACAGAGCATGAGACAACAGGGTTTGCACCATTCTACCTTGTGTTTGGAAGGATCCCTCGTCTACCCGTTGACGTCATGTTTCAGCATGCCCTCACCAATGATGCTGTTGTCAATTACTCAGACTTTGTTTCTCACATGAAGAGAGGTCTACATGAGGCTGCTCAGATTGCACAGAAGAGCAGTGCAAAAGCCCAGGCTCGTCATGCCAGGTTGTACAACCGCAAGGTCAAGGGTTCACCTCTCGTTGTTGGGGACAGAGTACTAATCGCCAACAGAGGTGTGCCGGGTAAACGAAAGACTGCGGACAGATGGGAGTCTACCCCTTATGAGGTTGTGTCAGTCAAGCCAGATATCAATGTCTACAGAGTCAAGGATGTTCTAACAGGTAGAGAGAGAGTTGTCCACAGGAACCTGCTACTCTCTGTTAGCTTCTTGCCCTGCGAGGATGATGAGGACTGTAAATCTGTGCACTCTGTCAGTGATGCCGCTACACATGGTAGTGGTCTACGCCCTAATGTACCTGACATAATGGAAGACAGTGATGTTCGCACAGTCAACTGGCTAATGCAGACTGGCGATGATGGAATCCTTTCAGAAGATGGCGACTCATTTGACCGGAGATCCAGTGTCACCCAGTCTGACCATCTCACGATTGCCACATCCAATCCAACCAGTCATCTAATCCCTGTCCATGATGTTGCACACTCAACGGTTGACGATGTGGAAGACTCTCGACATTACCCAGACATGTCCTCTCCTGACAATGTCCTCACAGACTTATCCCATCCTATTGACAATCCTCTAGATATTGATGCCCCTGTAACAACTGCTCTGGAAGGTGACTGTTCAGACACTTCCATTCCAGGTTCCAGACTTCAGGTTGCTTCCACACGACCTAAACGTCATGTTCTTAGGGACCGTGGGTCAATCAAGCCCCCCAGACGTCTTGTTTGTGAGATGAATGATCATGCAGTCAATGAGGCTTCTTTATCCGCTGTGTCAGTTAGTTCCCTGATTCAGTTCTTTTCAAGTGCACTTTCAGTTTAAGTAACAGGGTTATGTGTGTGCTATTCAAAAGAATGCTTGAGTAGTACTTTTGAGGTTACAGGAACACTGTTTACAATTCAAGGGTGTAACAGGCACCTTTGAGTCTGTGTTTAGTAAGGAGTTTGATCACCTCCTTTCTTTATATACTCCTTTATGGGAGAGTTTTTGAACTGACAGATATATCCAGTTTTGTTCCTGGTATTACAGTTTTTGTTTGCTTTTACCTTTATACACCCATTTTTTTGCTTTGTTTTGTTTGGTCTGAGGAATTACTCTTCATATTTAGCAGAATTTCAGGGGGGTGTATGTAACAGGTATAAACACTTTGATTATTTTGTAGTGAAATTCTTGCTAAAATATGTATTATAGTTGTCCTGCAGTGTGTGGTTTATAAGCGCCCTCTACTGGTTGGCTATAAATATGACGTAAAACCGGAAGTTCCCCACAGTTGGTCAGCTCTCTGTTGTGGTAAGTCATACAGTTCGGTTATTTTACAAAAGTATCATTAAGTATGCTACAAAGCTAATGTGAAATTTATCATAATACAGTATACAGTTTATTGTAATATACAGAGTTATGCATCAACATTGTGTTGCTACATAACCTTTGATAGAAAACTGTTGATACAAGTTTGGTTTTGTATGAGTTGCTCATAAGAGAATAAATTCATAAATGCTACTTTCTCTAGATGGCCACACCAGTAGAGGAGCTAACTACAGTTTCTTTGTGCTGTGAACCACTCATTTTGCAGGTAATTTGTTTTATAAAATGTTCAGAGTTAAGTCCGTTATGTTAACGGTTATATCTTGTACAGTAACGGCTGGTTGTTGCCATGACGACACAACGTTAACTGCTATTTTTTTGTGAACCACCAGAGGGTGCTGTTAAGACAATTTAATATTTCATTTTGACGGCTGCCTGTCTTTAATTTTCTAATTTCTTATTTCATTTATGACACAACGTGAACTGTTATTTTTTGTGAACCATCAGAGGGCGCTGTAGAATAATTTAATATTTCATTTTGACCGCTGTCTGTATTTATTTTTCTATTTTCTTATTTCATTTATAAAAACTAATAAAAAAGAGAAAAAGGATGTTAAGATAAAATAGGGTTAAAACCAGGATGTTAAGCTAAAATAGGGTTAAAACCAGATTACATTAAATCCATGTTAATTTTAAAACCACTATACGATCATATGTTAAAAAGAGTGCAGTATTGTCTGAAATTGTTGTAAGAAAAGTTTTACACACAGTTGGTCAGCTCTCTGTTGTGATGGCCACACCAGTAGAGGAGCTAACTACAGTTTCTTTGTGCTGTGAACCACTCATTTTGCAGTAAAGTTCCACTTCATCCAACCCACTGGCCTCTGAGAGTGTGATTATGACAGGACGGGTCCACAACTGTTACATATATATATATATATATATATATATATATTTTTTTTTTAGTGTTTAAATGTTCTTAAATTCATGTGTACAGCACTCTGTTGCAGCTGTGGTTGTTTTAAAGGCTTTATAAATAATAATAAAAATAATAATTTTTATTCATAATTGCGCAACTTCCGTCCGTTTCCGGGAATGCCGCGTGACCTCCAACCTCCATGTTACTACGGTCGTGACCTCCATTTCACATACAGTAGTCTCGCTCCTGCCAGCTGGCTTTGTCTGAATCCGACCAGAGGTTCCTGCGCTCGGATACATGATCTGGAGCTGAACTATGGTTTTGTGGAGGACGGATGGACGAAGGAAAACAACAATGTTGGCTGCGTGAAGCAGCAGACAGCAGTGAGCCGGACCGGAGTAGCAACGAGCCAACATTAGCCTCGTGGCTCCAGCCGAGCAGCCGGCTTTGTGCGATCAGAGGTTCCTGGAGCTCGCCACATCTGCCTGGCAGACGAAGATATCGGGGAACACCCAGCTAACTTGGAGAAGCAAAGCCGAGAGCCTTTTTGGAGGTGCAGCTAAACCGGACTGCCCGTAGCTGCGGACTAGCTGCGGATTCGGATGGGCTAACATGCTAACAGGTGCAGCTAATGGCGGCGCGCGCAGACTGCTTTCGGTAAGTTATTAAAACTTTTTCCGGCTCCAAATGTATGAAGATAGCATACCAACAGTCCTTCCTGTAAAGGGTTTGGACTGTGTGGTGCTACAGAAAGCTGGAGAGCTCGGACGTAACGCAACGGAGCGGAGGCAAACGATTGCAGCTCAAAGTAAGAAATTGTTTTTTTATATTTTTTATAAATGTTTTGAAGTGTTTTAAAATGTTAGGATAGTTGAAATGTTTGGTAACTGTTCATTACCGCACATGTACGTGTTCAGTGGCGGCTCGTGTGGTATATATACCTATATACAGGTAGTCCCCGATTTACGAGATTTTCATGTTACGAGATAGTCGGAGGAACGGAACTCGTTCGTAAGTCGGGGACCACCTGTAATAATAAACATAATAAAATGTAACCTATTTTATAAAAATACACAATATTATCGGCATGGTCTCGGCCGATATTAAGAGTTAAAGTTCAATATCGGGCATTCTATCAAAATAACCAACTAGAAAAAGACGCTGTTTTTGTATGACAACCCAGTGACAAGGATGCCTGGAATGCCAGCACAATAGGGGTGGGCGATATGGCTCAAAAATTATATCGTGATATTTCAGAGTATTATCACGATAACGATAAATTTCGTGATATAACCCAAAAAAAAAAAAAATCAAATGTATTTATTTGACAAAATTAACTTAACATGTTGCTTTGCAGTATTATATAAAATTTTAAAAAACAACAAGGGGTAATTTTACTGAAATTACTTTATTTAGTAAAGTATTTAGTCTCCAAGTAAAACTACACCTGCACTTTAGTTTTTGTGGTGTTTTTTTTATCTATATTTTGTGCAGACTTTTTCAATCTAAATAACAGATCATTTTTAAAGTGCAGGTGTAGTTTCATAAAACAACTAGCCTAAATAAAATTAAGCTTAAGATTTTTTGAGCATAAATGAAACATACAACAAATTATATGTTGCCTTTAAATGCGCTGTAACTTCTACAAGTTGATCAACTGACCTTCATGTTTCAGCTTCATCTGTTCATGCAGGGACGTGTCATTCCTCTGATTCATTTTTTTAACCGATCTGTCTGTCTCTGATGGAGTGACTGTGGAGCCGCGCGTGTTTGTAACACAGTTTACAGCGGGGACACGCAGCGAAAGACACGCACGCAGCACCGTGGCTGCTCGGAGCGGTGGAGGGGAGGGAGGGACAGCTGTCTGTGCCTGCAGAGCAGGGGGGAGAGAAGCTGAGACGCGCGCGCGTTGTTTTTAACATTTTAGCAGTAACTAATTAGCGTTTTACACCAGTACAGACTGGGGAGAGGGGAGGTGCGCAGTTGTTTAAAGCGCTCGAGTGTTAAGGGGCGGGGAGCCCTGACGTATTACGTCATGAAATTAGCATACCATGATATAAGTTTTTGCCCGGGCAAGCTTTTTATACCGGTATTACCGGTAACGATATGATATGGCCCAGCCCTACAGCACAACGTGATGATGTCACGTGTGCCTACCTAATGTGATCACGGCGGAAAGGAAGAACTCAAAATGTCTACAGTGTGGAAGGTTTTTTTTTGCTGACGACGTCAGATTCCGAAGATTTTTGGATTACGCTGAGCCTCGCTACATTGTCCCCAGTCGGAGATATTTTTCCGACGTAGCCTTACCCAAGTGACAAGCCGTCATTTCCAATGTCATTGAGACGTTAATAGCTGATAGCACTTGGGTGAGTTTTACCGCAGTCATTTGGACGTCGTGTTAGTCCGTTAGCATGATTAGTCTTACAGCACAATGGATAGACAAAAACTTTAAACTTAAAAATTCTGTTCTTCATGCTAAGGCTACACGATTAATCGCATTTGCGATTATCTCGCGATATGTTAAAACGCGATTCACTAATCGCACGGGCTGCGATTTGACTGGTCACGCTTCTCTGCATCACACCGGTCTGGCGCGCGCAGCTCTGAGCGAAGCAAAACAGAGAGAGAGCAGGGAGGAGGAGACCGTGCGTTCCAACACTGTTGCTTCAGGCTTGACTGAAGTCATAAAAGTTATAAATTCAGGTAAGTTAGCTCATTTAAACGTGTATCTGAGAGCGCAAGCTGGTCACGTGACTTGGTAGTGAGCCGGTTTGGCCGCGCGCAGCTATGAGGAGCAAAACAGAGAGAGAGCATGGATGGAGCAGACCGTGCGCTCCAATACTCTTGCTCCAGGCTCGACTGAAGTCATAAAAGTTATAAATTCAGGTAAGTTAGCTCATTTAAACGTGTATCTGAGCTTAGACGCTGAGACACCGAGACTGCGGGAGATAAACAAAGCGCGAGCTGGTCATGTGACCGGGTCTGTTTTGCAAGCTTCTGCGTGAAAAAGCGCATTAATTATCTGATAAAAAAAAAACAGTTGTGTCGTTAGTGATATGAATTAATACAGAACCAGTAAAAATAATCGCATTTTAAATCGCAATTGCAATTTATAGAAAAAAAATCGCAATTAGATTATTTTCCAAAATCGTTCAGCCCTACTTCATGCACAGGAGTGCAGAGGATCCTACACTGCAGCTAGGAACCTGGAACAAGCCTCCACAAGTGAGACAGCATCGCAGGCTAACTAATGTTAATAAATAAGATTTAACACTTTTAATTTAATATTAGTTAAAGTGCTATGCATATCATATGGCTGTTACTGAATAGTATATGTCACCAGCTCTTACAGCTGTTACACAATTTTTGTAACAAATAAGCCTAAATAAGAGGGATATGTTGTGATAATGGAAAGTATATTAAAAATATTGGTATCCGTTATCGGCCCAATAAGTTTGAACATATCGGCCAAAAATCCAATATCGTGCATCCCTACTATTTTGGTATTTAAGAGTTAAAACAGTGAAAACGTGCACAAAATTACCACTTTAACATAAAACGCAACAAGACTGTGGCAGCAGGGGTTAAACTAGGGCTGGACGATATGGCCAAAATTTTTATCACGATATAGTTCTTAATTTCGGTCGATAACGATATAATTCGATATCGATATAAACAATATAAAAGCCTAAAAAAACTATAAACTATACAAATAAATTAATGTTCCCCTTGTATTTGTATTTAGCCTCCAAAAAGATAGAAATCACCATCAAATAAACATAAAATTCTCAACCCAATAATTCTCAGTCGGGTCATCTGGACAGTTTCTTTTTTATAGAAACGTTTCACCCTCCATCCAGTTTCTATAAAAAAGAAACTGTCCAGATGACCTGACTGAATTATTGGATTTGGTACCTGGATTATTGAGCATGAACTTTCTTGCCATAAAATTTGCAACTGTGTCAATATTAATAGTTTTAACTTTAAACAAGAACTTTAAAATTTACAGCATTGACATTCATAGTTAATTAAATAAAACTTTTGGGTGTCATTATTGATGAGAAGCTGACATGGAAATCTCATGGAAATTACTTAAGAATAAAAATAATCAAATGCATTACTGTATAAAGTAAAATAGTTTTTGAATGACAACATTTTGAATATATTGTACTGTATAATGTATTGGTAATCTGTTGTATTGAAGTTTGGGGAAAAGCATGCAAAACTATTACAAACCCTGTTTTTATTTTACAAAAAAGAGCTATAAGAATTATTAGTAGGAACGTGCTATGGTCACACAACAAATATATTATTTCATCAATTGAAATTATTAAAATGTTATGATTTGGTTGAACAAAGTAATTTACAAGTCATGTATAAAACTAAAACAAATATTACCCCCAAATATTCAATTAAAATTTGTTTAGAAAGTTATTAAACCCTGAAGGGAATGTTTGTAAAATCCTGAGTTGTAAATCAGGAAACAGGATTGTGTTGACTTGATAACACCATAAACATTTCTAAAACTATTTTATATATTTTAAAAGATGATTAAATCAAAGTTGTTGGGAAGGTGTGGTGCAGGTGAAGTGAAGGTTGTTGTGTTTTTAGTTATTTTGTATTTTTTAAACAAGGGTCAGATATTATAACACTATTTTCGTCTTTCTGCACCTTTTCATTCAGTGTTTTGTTTTTTTTCTGATGAATTTTATTTTGAAAAAAAAAATGCAGCGCTGGGGCTGTTTGTTTCAGTACGTCGTAGTTTCAGGGACACGTTGGCTCAAACTTTATTGTTCATCTTCTGACTCTCATCATGTTCATCTTCTGACTCTCATCATGTTCATCTTCTGACTCTCATCATATTCTATCGAGTGGAAACTCTTCAGATTAAACAAGTTAGATGTTTCCACCGCTAGTTAGAACGACTCCGTCACGTTTTGCAGCATAAAGAGACCTCGCTCCAGCAGAAGAAGCCTGCAGTTGAACAAAACCGAACTACGTCCACACCAACGAATTGGTCTTTCCTCTCATCAGTGATGTCGTCTGCTTTCTCTTCGCTTGTGAAACTTTGTTCAGTCACATTCTGACGGTCATGAGCACTCGTTTTGAAGCGAAAACAACGCGCTTTGGAGACTAGCTTAGCTTTTAGCCTGCTACCGCTAACGCCTGCTGCTGGAGTGAGCGCTGCGTAACAACGACGTCACCACGCACGTTTTGTGTCACAGCTTTTTCTGTCCGGGCGGGTTGTTGAAGCAGCCGCTTCAACACGAACAGAAAAAGAAAAACGTCAGTGAAACGTTGTAAAATCCTATCGAAATATCGAAAATATGCTTAAACTTCATATCATCGTTATTGAATAAAAGTATATCGCGATATTTATCGTTATTGAATTATTGTCCAGCACTAGGTTAAACTCTCAGGCTGCTGAGGTGGTTTGCAGGATCTCTGGGTAATTAAGAGTTTAATCACTGACTGCTTGTTCATCTAATGGTTTTATGTCATCTAATGGTTTTATGCAGAAAAACCAAGGTGTGTCCTTGTTTGTGCTTCAGGCGCTATCAGTCGCAAAATACTTTCCATAACAGATCCTGGCACAAGAAAAAACAACCGCCAACGACAACAGGTGTGGCTTGCTTTTACAGCTCAGGAAAATAATAAACGAGCTTATCTACACTTTGACAACTGCAAAACAAGAGCTCTTTGTTTCATAAACTGGATTAGAGTAGAAGGTGCCGATCAGGAAAGTAGACTTTAAGAATGGGATGTTTTCAAATCTTTCAAAAAAAATGGCGCAACATTTTCATTTTGTGCAACAACCAACCTGCAGCCTCTCAGATCGACTGTCAATGTGCTTCAGATAATGAAGCAAATGTGCATTTGGTCATCCAGTTAATGCAAGACCCTAACGAAAACAAACATTAAATAAAACCACATTGTAGTTTTAACAAACATCATGCAATAAGGCCTAATAAGTAATAAACAGTTTATTTTGCATTAAGTTGTCCTTAGGTTTGTGTAATAATTGGGCTAAACTGGCAATGCTAATCATTAAAACCCAAATTTAATCTACTTTTACAAAAATGTACCCTCAAATTACAAAAAATAAGTCACACTGTTGTTTTATAGTACCATTGTTTTAGTACCATGTTTACTGATTAACATCTTTTAATTTATTACAAATTACCTACTAATATTACACACAGAGGACAACTTTATGCCAATTGTTGCAACTTAAAACAACAATTTCAAAGATTAAACAGAATATCTCACATTTCCAAGGGAACACCACAAACTTTATTTTTTAAATTTTTTTTTACAAATGAGTTTATGAAAAACACTAGAAATGTTTAGAAAATCGACAATAAAAGGTATTTTATATTGAAACACTTATTCAGCATTCTGCTAACTCCATATTGCTTTCAGATTAGCTAAATTACTTAATCTGTGTGGATTAAATTCAATGCAAACTGACTGCAGCATGTGTTCAGATTTTCTGTTGTCTGGTGTACATTTTAGCACGAGATAAAACACTGTAGAATTTATTTGTGTTTTATTGATCAAAATGGCAAATTCTACATTCATTACGAGCCATCTCATAAATATATGTCTATATTAAATGTTTTAAAACACCTACACTGGTTTAATCTCAATAGTATAATAGAGCAGCTTTATTTAACAGTGACTCAAATAGTACAACATATTGTTTGTAATGTTCCACTTTTAATAAATTCTGTCAACAAAATATTTTCTCCCATCTACACCGCTAATTTGCAAATCGTATGATTTGTCTCATATCTTTATTTCTTAAAGCTCAGTGCTGCTCTGAAATTGATGGGGATCCCTTGGAAAGGTGCAACTGAAATGTTGAAAAGTAAAGAGGAAAAGAAATGTGGACACCAGACTGATGGCAGGACTTACTCAGCTTTCGCTCCCTGAATCAAGAGAGCGTGGATGCACTCCAGACTGCCCGCTCGAGCAGCCTTGTGGATGGGCGTCTCGCCCACATAGTCCTAAGTGAGAACAAGAACAGCTTTATGAGCCAAAACACTTCTCTGTTTGAGACACTCAAACTATTTGTTTTAATGTATTTTCTCTCCAACTTCCCCCTCTTGTATTTCCAAGGAAAAGCTTCAGAAGTTACCACAGGGTGTGACTGGAGCTGAACTTTTTACCCATACATCACAACCGCCCACACACATGTGCAGTTACGTTATCTGAGAGCAAATGGAGGTGGGGGAAAAACACCAAAATGACTGTCTGTAACCACATTCTAATGTAGGCCACTCAAAAACTCTGCTACTCTGCTGTCTGACATCACAAATCCAAAATAAACTGAATTTTCTTAGCAGTATCCGGTAATTTAAAGAAAAAAAGAAAAAAAATTCAAAGGATGATGAAGCGATCAGAGCGCCTTCATGATGACGACAATATGTTATGTCATTGTGACCTATTAATCCAATATCTTACAGTAGTGCAGCAGAGCATAAAATATAACCCCATAGCCTGAGTGCAAGCATGAAATCCCATCAGTAGCAGCAGGAGGACAAAGCCTAAACAGTCGGGTTGCGGATAATGTGACACTAACATGAATGTAGGTCAAGTGTAGGAGTAAGTCATAGTACAGTACAGTACTGTCAGGGTAATAATCCAAAGTTAGTATGATCCCCTTTGATGGGATCATCTAATCTCATTCTCGCTTCTTTGCTGCTCTTTTCATTCACTGTCAACCTGTTAGATAAAGCAGGATAAAATGTTTGCAGCTTGTCACAAATGCTCCGCAGGTACGGTAGTTTAAAACGTGCCACTGTGCCTTGCAAAGTCACACCCCAGAAAAAAATCGTTGGAAGAAATACTATCAAGAGAACTTCCTTAAAGAAACTAAACTGTCTGGGGGAGAGATAGAGGGAGAGAGTGCAGACTGTCCTACCTGTTTGTTAATATCTGCACCCGCTTGAAGTAGCCATAACAAACATTCAGGGTGGCCCCCAAAGGCAGCAATGTGAGTGGGTGTCTGGGCAAACCTGGAGGTAACAGAGTTCACACCACAGCCCACCTGAACCAGACGCACGACACACTCCAGCTGTGGAGACAAAGATGGTTTGGGGAGATTCATTCAGGGCAGGTATGGACAAGTGAGACAAAAAAATGTTACTTGAGCCAGTCAGGTTTTGCAACGTCTGTGCGAAGGGTTGGCCTGCCATTTCCAATATATGTAGCTGAGGTAAACACGTTTTACTACGATTAATGCTAAACATTTATTGTGCTCAATTCACAAATGCCCCCTGGCTTTGCTAACGTAATGTAAAAGCAGGTAGTGCGAATTAAATGTAGGTATTATTTATTGTTTAGCTTACAATCGTTAGATGAATATATTAATTACTGTCCAGTTATTTATTTTTGTTTCAGTGCATAATTTCGTTACTTGTTACTTAAACGCACTCCAGACAAATTAAAAACAAAATGTTAGCTGCTAGCATCTTTCTTCAAGCTAGCCATGTTTGAGCACCGAGCAGGAAATGGCCGAGACGAAGCTGATGTCGGATGGCGCCGACGCTCATTCCGGAGTCTGTTCTACCGAAACATCCATTAAACAGCCCAGTCAGACGGTTTAGTCGTACCTTTCCGAAATGAGCGGCCCAGTGTAGGGGCGTCCAGCCGTAGAAGGTGTCCTCAACCGTGAGGTCAGCCGGGTTCGAGGTGCACTGAAGCAGGGAGCACAAGGCACCGACGTCTCCATCCCTGCAGGCTCGATGGAGCGGGAAGCGGCTGTTTAAGACCTCCTCACTTGAGAATCCAGACTCCACTCCAACAGACATTGTAGCAAAATATTATATAAACTGATCAATGTTAGCTGGCTACTTCAGAAAAGACAATAAAATACCCATCTATTGTCGAACTACGCCGTGAAGGGAGGACTGTTGAGGACACGCACACCACCCTGAAAGTCTGCCTGACAACAAAGCATGGAGCAGTGCACGCGCCGGAGTGAAATGAGAGAAGCTCAGGGAGAGCTGGAAACTCTGGACTGGATTCTCACATCACACTGAAAATTTGTACTTTTATTACAGGGATCCGAGCAGGGGATTTACTAGACAGTAACATACTGTATACAGTACTGTACTGTACAGTACTGTATATTTATTTTTATTTTATGTAAATTTTTTATTCATTTCAAATTTAAAACACAAAAGAAACAATTTACAAACCATATGGGGGAAAAAACAGATTTAAAATGAAAGGAAGCAGAATAAGAAAAAAATCTTATACAGTACTGTTATATCTGCACCTTCTTAAAACACTGATTATCCATGAACAAAATAAATAACTCATAACAATTTACCGATTTATAGTACAGTACATTTGATATTTACCATTTATATAGGCTATCTTTTCAAGAATTTACTCAGTCATTTTCTTAAATATAGACATTGACTTAGCTTTTTTGGCATCATTTTCCAAATTATTCCATATACGGTACCTATTCCCTCTATTAAAGTAGACCGACCCTTTATTTCTATACTGTGGTTTAACAAAAATGTTCCTTTTACAAAATGCTTTTGAATATTTGAAGGTAGTGTGTAATTATGTGCTTTATACATTAATTTAAAAAAAAATTATATTCCACCAGATCATAAAACTTCAGTAGTTTCAATTTACAAAATAAAATACTTGATGGATGACATAGTTAAATGGATGTTATAGTTTTGCACGCTGTTCCCCAGACATCAACACAATAAATTAAATGTGGTACTATAATTGTATTATACAGAAAATACAAGGCTTTATCATTCAATAAATCCTTTACTTTATATAGTACTGCAGTGGATTTAGATATTTTAGTTTTTACAGAATTTTTGTGCTGTTTCCATGACAGTTTATCGTCAATGATTACACCCAAAAACTTAATTTCACTTACTCTACGGTACATATTTCAAGACCATCAATTTTGAAAGGAACAACAGTAATCTTTTTTTTACTAAAGATCATATAATTAGTTTTATAAATGTTCAATGATAACTTATTTAAATTAAACCAAGTTTGTATTTTAACAAACTCCATATTCATCAACTCAAACATCCGTTCCAAGTCATTACCCGAATAAAAGAAAGTGGTATCATCAGCAAAAAGAACACATTTAAGGATACCAGACATCAAATCATTAATATATGAAATAAACAACTTAGGTCCAAGTACAGAGCCTTGTGATACTCCACATGAAACACTGCAGAGGCTAGATCTTATATCATAAATTTGTGTGTATGTATATATATATATATATATA
>JBBPBX010040211.1:9469-29482 GCA_038048925.1 Garcialebias charrua | reverse complement strand
CATCTCATTGTCAGCTTCAAATTTGCCACTATTGGTGATTAGTTGACTGAATTTTATAGGTCCTTTTGCTGAAGTTGGGACCACTGCTGCTTTGACTACGGAAGATCACTACTGTTTTGTCTCCACTGCAATCACCATTGTTCTGGCTCCATGGAGGACGACTGTTGTTTGGGTTCTCCAAACCACTGCAATTGACCATCTTCAGATGTCTGTGGCTGCTTCACTGGACTCGACAACAAATTGTTTGGGGCGCGGTCCCTGAACACATGTCAGTGGCGTGGTTAATTAGCCACACACCTGGGTCTGGACTAGAACTTTTAATTATTTAATCTTTTTTACAAAGTATTTTAAAAGTATTTATATATACAAATGGAAACAAATAAACTGTTTTTTTAATTTGTAAATGTGTCTCAGATGTTCTAAAAATTTCCTATGGTCTACGAACCGGTGTGCCTTTGGCTAATTAACCACGCCACTGACATGTGTTCAGGGACCGCGCCCCAAACAATTTGTTGTCGAGTCCAGTGAAGCAGCCACAGACATCTGAAGATGGTCAATTGCAGTGGTTTGGAGAACCCAAACAACAGTCGTCCTCCATGGAGCCAGAACAATGGTGATTGCAGTGGAGACAAAACAGTAGTGATCTTCCGTAGTCAAAGCAGCAGTGGTCCCAACTTCAGCAAAAGGACCTATAAAATTAGAAACACTCGGTACCACCACATTTGGCGTTGCTGGAAGGTCCTGTGTATATATATATATATACATAGTACTTTTGTGAACATCTGAGACGTGTATGCTTTTGCTTTTATATTTGTATATATATATTTTTTAACTGTTTTTTTGTGTGTGCAGATTGGACTACCTGGAGTCAAAGCAGCAGTGGTTCCATGCAGATCTTCACCAGTGTTTGGTGAAGTGTTCAGTTTTAGCCTCAGGGTACTCTGCACTGTAGTAATCACAGGTAGCAGAGTAAGCTTGTGGCAATCATGGAGGAGGAAATAAAGGAACTCTCCGTTAGTGGCAAGTTTTTAAAGGCTGATAATGAGCAGTTGCGACATGGACAGACTGGCCCAAGTGCTCAGCCGTCCACCTCTTCATCATTACCTTATGCCCCTTTCACGCCTAGTCTCTCTGTATCAGAGAGATTAATTTTGTGCCTAGAGATGGGACATGTCCATCTTTAGAGAAAGGATGGGTATAGGGTTGAACGAGTGGATGAAGTGGGGATGAGAGCCCAAGAGGCCGGGTATGAAACTGAAATTAAGTATTGCTCTAGTGCAAAAACAGAGATACAGGTAGTCCCCGATTTACGAGCGCTCTGATCTGCGAGGTTCCAGACTTACGAGCTGCACATTTTTGGAAAAAACGAAAAAAATACTGAGTTTTCATGTGTTTTTTCACTACAGTTAGCTAGTTAAGCATATAAACACACGTTTCCGATCATTTTTATGCACTCAAAAGTAGTTTTTAGATGAAAATAGAGTGTTTTTAGGCGCGCTAGCGAAAACCGTTCCAATTTACGAGCGGATTTCCGGATTTACGAGCGAAATGGCGGCCGTTCCAAATTACGAGATTTCCGGTTTACGAGCGCCTCGTTGTAACGGATCTCGCTCGTAAATCGGGGACTACCTGTACTTGAAATTTTATAGGAATTTCATTGTTCAAAGTTGTATGTTGCTCTTCAGGAGGCATACTTTGCCGGAGAACAGCCAGAGGGAGAGAGAGTCTTCAGGAGCTCTCCCTCACATTGATGGGTTTTATGGACAGGGGTACAGCCGACGTGCCCGTCAGTGTTGGATCAACTGAGGTGGTGTCATACCCCTGCACAGTTGTGGGCACACTGAATGCTGTAAATGTTGTTGGTCTCCCTTCAGGGGTTTCCGACCTGCTGAGATGTCTAATGATGTTAATGTTCTTGGTCTCCCTTCAGGGGTTTCGAAGATTTCAGCTTTGTTTAGACCTTGGAATTGACATCAGTTTTGAATTTTTGAACGTGCCATCGTCGGGTCGACGATTCAAAAAGGTGGGGTAGGTGTAGCAGTATAGAAATATACCTGGGGAAATGTCACTTCCTGATATACCTGGCTAGGGAAATGTCACTTCCTGTTAAGTGGGTGGAGTATAAAAGGAGGCAGCAATGCCTGTTCTGGCACTTGGTTTCTTCTTCACGCTCCCACTACGTGGCTCAAACCTGTGTGGGGTTTGGTTGTCGTTGAGCAGCAGATCGTGTCATGCGTGCTGTTCTGGCTTTTGTGTTATGAAGACCAAGCTTGCTGCTTCCTCCTCCTCCTCCTGTGCGTGTGTCTGCATGTGTGTCAGCAGGTGAGTAGTTGAGTTCCATCTCATTGTCAGCTTCAAATTTGCCACTATTGGTGATTAGTTGACTGAATTTTATAGGTCCTTTTGCTGAAGTTGGGACCACTGCTGCTTTGACTACGGAAGATCACTACTGTTTTGTCTCCACTGCAATCACCATTGTTCTGGCTCCATGGAGGACGACTGTTGTTTGGGTTCTCCAAACCACTGCAATTGACCATCTTCAGATGTCTGTGGCTGCTTCACTGGACTCGACAACAAATTGTTTGGGGCGCGGTCCCTGAACACATGTCAGTGGCGTGGTTAATTAGCCACACACCTGGGTCTGGACTAGAACTTTTAATTATTTAATCTTTTTTACAAAGTATTTTAAAAGTATTTATATATACAAATGGAAACAAATAAACTGTTTTTTTAATTTGTAAATGTGTCTCAGATGTTCTAAAAATTTCCTATGGTCTACGAACCGGTGTGCCTTGTAAATTTCATAGTTTTAATGAGAAACACTCGGTACCACCAAACTAATATAACAAATTATATTAGATATTTTGATGTGACTGTATATCTCTGATGAGACTGTATTATTTTGTATTACAAATAAGGATACAGTATTTATGTTTGAATTGATAGTTTGAATTGATTGTTTGATAAGGAGCAGATATGATAAGAAATGTTTTCTTCTTCTGCTTCCTTTCATTTTATGTTATGTTTAATTTTTCTTTTTAAAAAATTGTCATTGTTTTTAATATGAAATGAATAAAATTATACAATACAATGTGATCACAATCTGATAGGCCTACCTTTGTGCTTGACGGATTTTTCATGCAGTCGGACACTGCGGTAAAGTTAGTTTTACGTTGGAAGTTGGATATTCGAGCTCCGTGGCTTCAGGGGTGCGTTGCTCTCGTCAGTCCGCTTCATGGAGTCTGATTTCGGCAGTCTGACGGACACCGTTCCTTCCCCCATGAGACACTAAAGTCGCAGTTACAAATCTTACAAAACGCGAAATTGTGCCCCCCACCCTACTCTTCTTTTAGGAAAAGTAAATTCGCTGTCCCATTTTTCAAGATATTTACACGAAGTCTTAACTTTTTTGGCAGGGACGCCTTTTCTCTCGTTACATCCATCTCTGTGTTTTTCCGGGTTTGCTGCTCCCGCGGCCAGCACAAGCATCGCGAGAACTTCCACCGAGGCTACTGCAGGTGGCAGTTCTCGCGAGGCTAGTGACATGATTCAGAGGCACTGGAATGTTTTTTTAAGAATATTATATCCATCCATCCATCCATCCATTTTCTTCCGCTTATCCGGGGTCGGGTCGCGGGGGTAGCAGCCTAAGTAGGGAGGCCCAGACTTCCCTCTCCCCAGCCACTTGGAGCAGCTCCTCTGGGGGAATCCCAAGGCGTTCCCAGGCCAGCCGAGAAACATAGTCCCTCCAGCGTATCCTGGGTCTTCCTCTGGGTCTCCTCCCGGTGGGACATGCCCGGAACACCTCACCAGGGAGGCGTCCAGGAGGCATCCTAACCAGATGCCCGAGCCACCTCAACTGGCTCCTCTCGATGTGGAGAAGCAGCGGCTCTACTCCGAGTCCCTCCCGGATGACTGAGCTTCTCACCCTATCTCTAAGGGAGAGTCCAGCCACCCTGCGGAGAAAACTCATTTCAGCCGCTTGTATCCGAGATCTTGTTCTTTCGGTCATAACCCAAAGCTCATGACCATAGATGAGGGTGGGAACGTAGATCGATCGGTAAATTGAGAGCTTTGCCTTTTGACTCAGCTCTCTCTTCACCACGACAGACCGGTACAGCGCCCGCTTCACTGCGGACGCTGCACCTATCCGCCTATCGATCTCACGCTCCAGTTTTCCCTCATTCGTGAACAAGATCCCGAGATACTTAAACTCCTCCACTTGGGGCAGGACCTCCTCCCCGACCCGGAGAGGGCACGCTACCCTTTTCCGGCTCAAGACCATGGCCTCGGATTTGGAGGAACTGATCCTCATCCCGGCCGCATCGCATTCAGCTGCAAACCGCTCCAGTGAAAGCTGTAGATCACGAGCTGATGAAGCCAATAGGACCACATCATCTGCAAAAAACAGAGAAGCGATTCTAAGGCCACCAAAACGGATCCTCTCAACACCTTGGCTGCGCCTAGAAATTCTGTCCATAAAAGTTATAAACAGAATCGGTGACAAAGGGCAACCTTGGCGGAGTCCAACTCTCACCGGAAACGAGCCTGACTTACTGCCGGCAATGCGGACCAAGCTCTGACACCGGTCGTACAGGGACCTAACAGCCCATATCAATGGGCCTGGTACCCCATACTCCCGGAGTACCCGCCACAGAACCCCCCGAGGGACGCGGTCGAATGCCTTTTCCAAGTCTACAAAGCACATGTAAACTGGTTGGGCAAACTCCCACGCACCCTCCAGGACCCTGTTGAGGGTGTAGAGCTGGTCTAGTGTTCCACAGAATATAAGAATATTATAATACGGGAAATTTACGGGAAAATAATACTTCGGGATGACGACGGGAAAGAGGGGTAAAATACGGTAGTTTCCCGGCCAAAACGGGAGACTTGACAGGTATGAGTGCAGCTTTCAACATCAACATCAGATGTGTCTGTTGTCAAAGCTATTTGTGCCGCTGGGGATGGATGGGCCAAAAGGGCAGCAGTGGCCAGTGCAGCTTTAGCATCACCAAATGCCTGTAGGCGTTCTGGTGTCCAGTCAACACTGTCGTTGGGCTTTTTCTTTTTTAGCGCTCCATAGAGCGGTCGCAGCAGTTGTGCTGCCCTGGGGAGGAAACGGTTATAGAAATTAACCATTCCCAAAAATTCTTGTAGCGCTTTAACAGACTGGGGCTGTGGAAAATCGGACACCGCCTGCACTTTGTTTGGTAACGGGACAGCACCACTGGCAGAAATGCGGTGGCCCAAAAAGTCAATGACTGGCAACCCAAACTGGCATTTCGCTGTATTTACAATCAGGCCATGTGCTGCCAGGCGCTGAAAAACCTCACGGAGGTGGGACATGTGCTGTTCAGCCGAGCTGCTAGCCACCAGGATGTCGTCCAGGTACACAAATACGAAGGACAGTCCTCTTAGGACTGAATCCATCAACCGCTGGAACGTTTGTGCTGCACCTTTAAGACCAAAAGGCATGCGCAAAAACTCAAACAGGCCGAAAGGCGTGATAACAGCGGTCTTAGGGACATCCTCCACATGCACAGGAACCTGGTGGTACCCCCGTACTAAATCTACTTTAGAAAAAATGGAGGTCCCAGCCAGGTGCACTGAAAAATCCTGGATGTGGGGGATGGGATAACGATCGTTCTCTGTGATGTTATTAAGGCGGCGGAAATCCCCACATGGTCGCCATTTGCCATCTGCCTTGGGCACCATGTGGAGGGGGGAGGCCCACGGACTGTTTGAGCGTTGCACGATGCCTAAACGCTCCATGTTAGCAAACTCTTCCTGCGCGATTGCTAGCTTAGTAGCATCGAGGCGGCGTGCACGTGCGAAAACCGGGGGGCCCGTTGTGGGGATATAATGTTCGATCCCATGTTTAGTGTTTGTGTTTGCAAAATTAGGAACAGTCAGTGAGGGGAACTCAGACAATAAACGCTGAAACACGTTACCCGAAGCTAAAAAGTTAGCATGCATTAAAGGCCCAGCTCCTCGCGTCGCACAAGGCAGTGACGAAAAAGACACAGCGTCGATCAAACGTCTGTTAGCAACATCAACAAGGAGCCCGTGAGCACAAAGAAAATCAGCCCCTAAAATAGGAACTGAGCTAGCAGCTACAACAAAGTTCCACTGGAAGTCCCGTTCATGGAAACAAACAGTCACCAACCTTTCACCAAACGTCTTGATGGGAGAGCCATTAGCCGCGGTTAGCATCGGCCCGCAGCCTTCTGCCAACCTGTTGGAGCCAGTTGGGGTAACGAGGCTCTTCTGCGAACCAGAGTCCACCAGGAACCGCCTCCCCGACCTCGCGTCTTCGATGAAAAGTAGCCTTTCCCTGTCACCAACGGCTGCGGCTGCTAGCGTGCGCTGGCGTCATCGTTTTCCCTGCGGCTTGAAGCTGCACGGCGGGATGCACCGTTGTGCTTTGGCGCCAAAGCGCTGGTGGGAACAAAGGGCGGCTCCTGTCCGCCTGCGGGTAGCGACCCCTGCTACCACAGATGGCTCGTCCGGCTCTGAAGGCGTCGCTTGAAACTCAGGTGCTGCTTGAGATCCGGGAACCGCCGCCTGGATCGCGAAGGTCCTCGTAGCCAGATGGATGCGGTCGGCTTCCTCCGCCAGCTCCCGGTAGTCTCTCTGCTGCAGAAGCGGGGAGTTGGCTAGGACCGTGCGCACAGAAGCCGGGAGCTGGCGGAGGAAGAGGTGGAGGAAGAGAAACCCACAGTCTTCTGATCCCATCAAGGACAACATGCTCTCCATGAGCTCAAGAGCTGTGCCATCGCCCAAACCGGAGAGGGAAAAAAGTTTATCAGCGCGCTCAGCGTCTGAAAGTGAGTAACGCCGGAGGAGCAGCTGCTTGAGGGCGTCGTACTTTCCTTGTGCAGGAGGGACCTGGAGCAGGCTCATTGCCCGCTGGGTGGACAGCGGATCCAGCGAGGCGACCACATAGTGGTATTTGGTGTCGTCTGCAGAAATCCCGCGAAGAGCAAACTGTGATTCGATGTGGGCGAACCACGATGGAGGGGCGTGCAGCCACAAGTCCGGGATTTTAACGGCCACCGAAAAAGCGAGCGGGGCCGCCTGTGGAGGTTCCACAGCAGCGGACATCTGAAGAGAGCTGGCTGGAGCGTCAGATGTCGGCATATTCAATTCACGAGGTCACCAGTGTAGGAGGTCATGAAGAGACGACACAGAAGACGGGATGCAGAACTTCACTTTAATCAACTCCTACAGTTCTGGCGGTAAACACCCAAACACCGCCTTATATATCAACCCTTTCACAATACAACATCCGGTCCTCTGGACCTTTCACAATAAAACATCCGGTAACACATTTGGTCCACTGGGTGTGAGTAGAGTCCCCTAGTGATCTGCCACAGGGTAAACTGAAAAAGAAAAGAATCCGTTAAATCACTATTCAATCTGAATAAGTAATTAAGAAAGGAAAAGGGGTCAGCTTAATAGTGACCCCCACTAAATCCATCAACCCTTTCACAATACAACATCCGGTCCTCTGGACCTTTCACAATAAAACATCCGGTAACACATTTGGTCCACTGGATGTGAGTAGAGTCCCCTAGTGATCCGCCACAGGGTAAACTGAAAAAGAAAAGAATCCGTTAAATCACTATTCAATCTGAATAAGTAATTAAGAAAGGAAAAGGGGTCAGCTTAATACTGACCCCCACTAAATCCTTTACAGGTACATCCTACCACTGCTTTTTGGACAATATTTGTGGGCGTGGCCTATCCGGTTTGATCTTCAGTAGTATTTTTGTATTCATGGTTTCCATGTGAGGTGGTTTGTTTTTGCTGGTTTCTGTTCCTGTGTAATGGAAACAAGAACACTTGGATGATTGTGGATTTATTTTTGTATAACTTTTTGTGGTTCACTGAAGGACATTTTGGATATGTTGATGCCTTAAATGCGTACTCTTCAAGCTGGTCTTTTTATTGTAAAAATAAATAAATATATATATACTGTATATGTGTATATATATATACTGTATATATGTATATATTATATATATATATATATATATATATATATATATATATATATATATATGGTAAATGGTAAATGGAGCTTATTTATATAGCGCTTTCCAGCCCCCTGTGAGGAGCCCCAAAGCGCTTTACAATACCAACCATCCACCCATTCATTCAGACATTCATACACCGGTAGTGGTAGCCTGCCTTGCAAGGCGCCATCCAGACCTACCGGGAGCAATTTGGGGTTAAGTGTCTTGCCCAGGGACACAACGACACATGGTGGGCGGATGCGGGATTCGAACCTCCAACCTTCCGATCGGGGGTCGACTGCCATTACCACTGTGCCACGGCCGCCCCATATATATATGTATATATATATATATATATATATTAGGCATGTAACGGTTGTAGTTGGTGTACCGAACCGAAAAGGTACGGAGGTGGACCGAACCGAACGTGCTGTACCGAAACGGTTATTTTTTCACTCATTGAATGTTAATATGTGCGCCGCGGAACAAAATTTCCTGGGCGCGTTTCAGCACGGAGCTATTATCTCGCAGCACGCGCAGCATTAGCCGTTAGCTTCTCGCTGCGGTTTCCTGTTTGTTAACGTTATGGTTTTCTTGTTAAAAGACGAGCGCACAAAGCTGTGTGTGTGGACGTTTTTTCATGAAGACTGGATCTGCAGCAGCAACACGTCTAACGTGAACGCGCTGGAAACTACGTCATCAGAACGTGAACGAGCTGTTACAAAGTACGCTAACCACACAGCTGCATTTAAACAACTTCTACAAAGTGCGCTAACAACACAGCTGCATTTAAACAACTTCATCAGGTAATTTAGATGGGTCCAGATCAATAACACAAACTGTATGAGTTTTTAAAGCTCTGAATCTAAGTCTGAAAGTTTTTAATGCACAGTTGATCCTTGCTATGAGACATCCATCACGTCAACACTTAAGTCAAAAAGTTCAGCTCTTTATGAAAAAACTAAAACTGATGGTCAACAAGTCCTGGAGCTGATTTAAACCCTGCCCTGATGATGAGTGAGATATTCAACCGTTCAAGAGGTATTGTTATTTTATTATAATTATTATTTATAATTTATTATTATTTAAAATTATAATCTTATTAACTTATTTTTTTACCTCTGTGTTTTATTTCCAGTATTTCCAGTTACAGAGGTAGCTGCTCTCCTTCCACTTCAGGGAAATCCACCAGAGATCACCTGCTGCAGCTAAGAAGTGTGTGATGACTGAATTGAACTCTGGAACTGTTCCAGGACCAGTCCCACCAAGAAGAGGTTGTGAGTAATGAGGACAAATACAGCCACACTGGTGCTACTGGACAAAAACTTTATTAGTTAAGATTGTAAACAGTCTGTTGCTGCTTATTGTTCTGGTTCTGACTGTTATTGTATTCATTAAGATTTTTATTATTTTTAATATAATTTATTTAGACCAAAAAACATGCTTGTTAGGCTGATTGGTGACTCTAAATTGACCCTAGGTGTGAGTGTGAGAGTGGATGGTTGTTTGGTGTGAGTGAGACAGGTCCCTCTTGTAAATGAGTCCCCGTGACTCAACGAGGCTAGCCTGTATAAATAAAGGTTGAATGAATGAATGAATGAATTTATTGTAGAGTGCTGTTTATTTAAAATATCATCCAAATGGGTCACTTTTATTTATTACTACAATACAATACAAACATATTTTTGGCATATTTTCAAAATAAACATTTTGTAAGTCTTTACTTTGTCTTTTTTTTTTGTACCGAAAATAAACCGAAAATAAACCGAACCGAGCCCTCCTTGTAATTGAACCGAACCGAAATGTGATTTTAGCGTACCGTTACACCCCTAATATATATATACATATACATATACATATATATATACATACAATATATATATATATATATATATATACATATATACATATATATATATACATATATATATATTTATATATGTGTATATTCATTGGCACCAATGTGCTTTCCTTCTTATTTTACAGAAAAAGTGTGTGATCGATGAGCTGTATCAGTTTGACTTCTTCTCCGAGCTGCTTCAGGACCTTGGAGTTGAAATAGCTTTGTCCATGCCGTAGGTCCAAAAGCTGCTTCCCGTCAGACTTCATGCACTGAAACACCCGAACACGTTGAAAACAAACTGCATGTGTTTCTGCAGCTTTAGTTCTGTTGCTGCCTGTATGAACACAGACGTGTTGGTTAGCTCATGAAATGTGTGTTTTTCTGTTTTTGCTTCCAGAGTGAGCACTATCAGGAAGTTTTCTGTGGACATGATGGACACGCTGAGGAACATGATCGTTGAGGAACCTCGCCACTTTCTCATGCTGTCCAGAACTAAACAGAACCTTCTGGTGGACAAAATTATCCAAAGGCTGGTAAGCTGATCAGGAAGAACATTTCAAGCCAAGCATGAAGGAACATGCATGACAAGGAACCAAAGTAAAGTGAGGTCATATAAAATAAATGAATAAATCAGGATGTGTAAAGCAGCCAGGAGTAAACTAAACGCTGATGAAGGGAAGTGAAATAAGAATGAGACCATTTGGAACCGGAGGCAGCGTTCCAGATGTTCGTCCAATGATTAATTCATGAAGGTATTAATAATAGCCGGAAAAGGGTAGCATGCCCTCTCCGGGTCGGGGAGGAGGTCCTGCCCCAAGTGGAGGAGTTTAAGTATCTCGGGGTCTTGTTCACGAATGAGGGAAAACTGGAGCGTGAGATCGATAGGCGGATAGGTGCAGCGTCCGCAGTGAAGCGGGCGCTGTACCGGTCTGTCGTGGTGAAGAGAGAGCTGAGTCAAAAGGCAAAGCTCTCAATTTACCGATCGATCTACGTTCCCACCCTCATCTATGGTCATGAGCTTTGGGTTATGACCGAAAGAACAAGATCTCGGATACAAGCGGCTGAAATGAGTTTTCTCCGCAGGGTGTCTGGACTCTCCCTTAGAGATAGGGTGAGAAGCTCAGTCATCCGGGAGGGACTCGGAGTAGAGCCGCTGCTTCTCCACATCGAGAGGAGCCAGTTGAGGTGGCTCGGGCATCTGGTTAGGATGCCTCCTGGACGCCTCCCTGGTGAGGTGTTCCGGGCATGTCCCACCGGGAGGAGACCCAGAGGAAGACCCAGGACACGCTGGAGGGACTATGTTTCTCGGCTGGCCTGGGAACGCCTTGGGATTCCCCCAGAGGAGCTGCTCCAAGTGGCTGGGGAGAGGGAAGTCTGGGCCTCCCTACTTAGGCTGCTACCCCCGCGACCCGACCCCGGATAAGCGGAAGAAAATGGATGGATGGATGGATGGAATAATAATAAACTTTATTTGTATAGCACCTTCCTACAATGCCTTGCATTGACCAAGGTGCTTAACAGGATAAAAAGATGAATAAACTGGAACAATAAATCAGTGAAAATAGAATAAAAAACAACAGTAATAAAAGAAGGCAATGGAAATAAAAAATGCTACATACTAAAATACCAAAAGTAATAAAAGTTACACACTGAAAGCTTTTTTGAACAAGTGGGTCTTCAGTCTGGTTTTGAACAGAGTCAGATCAGAGGTGGCACGCAGCTCAAGGGGGAGACTGTTCCAGGCTTTTGGGCCGGCAACAGAAAATGACCGGTCTCCCCATTGTTTGTACCTTGAGCGAGGCACCTCCAGCAGGTGTTGACTGGCAGATCGTAAATCTCTGCCGGGCTGATGGGCTTTCAAAAGTTCTGAGATGTACAGAGGAGCAAGTCCATTCAGAGCTTTGAAAACAAACAGCAGCAGCTTGAACTGTATCCTGAACTGAACCGGGAGCCAGTGTAGAGAGGACAGGACAGGAGTGATGTGTTCATATTTTCGTGTGTTGGTCAAAAAGCGGGCGGCAGAGTTCTGTACAAGCTGTAAACGGGAGATGGAGGATTGATTATTATTATTGAGTATTATTAAAATCTCTGCAGTGGTTCATGAGATATTTTGCTAACAGATAGACATGGTTGATGACAACAGTATGTTGAGCAATGTATAGCCCTCAATATACTTGTTGAGGATGACTCTCAGCTATTTCCACACCAAATTTCAGCTCAGTATCAGTGAGTGATTGATCAATTAGCTGTGGCGGCCATCTTGAACTGAGTTCTGTCTCATCATCACGTCTGTGTCTCTGCAGGGCATGTACACCGGGACGTTCACCGAGGCGGAGTTTCGATCGATGGGCATCATGGCTCCGTTTGTGGTGGATGAGATTTTCATCCAGGTGGACCGAACCTTCTTCGTTCAGAATCTGAACGCCCTCCAGGGGCTCTGCTACAGCGGGGACAAGATGGAAATGGTCTCTCGGATCCTGCTAGAACCTGGTGTTCTGGGGTAAAACAGAGTCTCAGTCCACTCACTCATTATTCTTCATTCAACCAAGAACTTCTTAAAAAAAACAAGTTTTGTCAAAAGCACTTTGTGGCAACACCAGAGGAGAAAATGTCGACTGGATGTAAATAACTTGGATGAAAGCAATAAATATACTTTTAACATTTGGAGACATTATATTAAAGGAATTGTGACATGATGTTGGAAATTTGCATATTTGTCACAACATATATATCTTATATCAGAGAGTCAGAGTCAGAGAGAATTTATTGTCATTTGCACCGCATGTAGTACATGTGTTGAAAACGAGATTATGTACACAGGGTCCCAGTTACATCCAACAACAAATGCAAGAGAAATACAATAATAACATCTAGGATTAACTAAGAGAGACATCACATCAGCTAGTAATACACTAAGCCCTAATGTAGTAGAAAAACATCATTATAAACAGCAGCACGAACATGAGCAGATGGTCACAGATGAACGCAGCAACAAGAAACAGATCAGTATCAGTATGATGTGACATTTTGCAGTGTTTATTCTTATTATTTATTTATTCATGAGTCTGACAGCCTCAGGGTAGAAGCTGTTCTCAGTCTAGTGGTTCTACATTTGATGCTCCTCAACCTCCGTCCCGAGGGGAGTGGTGCAAAGAGTGAGTGTGCTGGGTGAGTGAGGTCTTTCATGATGCAGGTGGCTCTTTTTCTGCATCTGGAGGTGTAAATGTCTGTGATGGTGGGGAGACTGACTCCCACAGACTTCTGTGCAGCCTTCACCACTCTCTGCAGAGCTTTTCTCTCTGCAATCATCATTCATCATATCATTCATCTCTGTTCGTTTTATCAAAATAAATTATAAATATATTAAAATTTCATTCCAAGTTATGGTAGTTATTTCTCTGGGACACGCCCCTAAAATTCCGCGCACTTCCGCAAAACCGTCATTTGACGTACCCGTGGGGAGCCGCTGCTCAACTCGCATGTAAACAATAATGGCGGAGCTTGTCGACTCAGACGAGTGCAGCATTTCTAGTGTTGATCTAAGCGATTTGTCTTCAGTTTTGGAAGGTCAATATAAGCAGTAGAAGTTTTAATCTTGCTCAAATCATTTTATTGTATACTCTATTAATGGAAAACTTATTAACTTTTACGATTCAGCTTTAAAAAAACGTGCAGGGAGCTTCGTGGCTTTGAGCATGTCCGATTGCGTTTGAGATCTATCATTTTAAGACAGTAAATCATCCAAAGCTCTCATTAATAAACCCTCCATGAATAAAAACACATACTGATGTTACTTGATCGCGCCGACATAATTTAAAAATACATAAATAGCACTCCGTGTTGACTGGTATCTAGGCTAATATTGATAGCAGCTATCTGTTTACACGGTCCAGGTTGCGTCTGAAATATATCATTTTAAGACTGTAAATCATCCAAAACTGTCATTAATAGACTCTCCCCAAATAAAAACAAACAACAGATCGTACCTGATCGCGCCGACATAATTTAAAAATACATAAATAGCCTTCGTGTTGACTCGGGATCTATGCTAATGTCTGTTAGCAGCTGTCGGCAGATAGTCCAGGTCACGTCTGAGGTCTATCATTTTAAGACTGTAAATCATCCAAAACTCTCATTAATAAACTCTCCATGAATAAAAACAAACAACAGATGTTACCTGATAGGCAGTAAGATGGTCGCTGCAGACATAGGACTATCAGTAGGAACCCATCGGTCACAAGTTCTCTGTACTTCCATTCTAGGCAAAGTTTCTCATCTTTTGGGAATTTGTGAAGGCTCACTTGTTCACTGCTGATATTAGAACACCCAAATGCGCTACAACGTGACAGCATTTTTCAAGTTACACCAAAAAAAAAGAGGCGATCTTTCAGGAAATGAATCTGTATGGAAAGCAGTTAACACATCAAACAAACGGGCAAGGCAGGCTCCGCCTTATGCCCAGTGCCCACGTGTACGTCACATGAAGTTTTGCATAAATTCTCAGATTTCTAGGGGCGTGTCCCAGAGAAAAAATTACCATAAATTGGAATAAAATTTTAATATATTTATAATTTATTTTGCAAAAACGAACAGAGCTGAATGATATAAGATATATATATATATGTTGTGACAAATATGCAAATTTCCAACATCATGTCACAATACCTTTAATGTTTGACTCATTACATCAGTTATTTCAACATTCATACAAACTGACTACTTTAATTAAAACTAAATAATATTTTTATTTCTGAAAACAAAAAATCAATTCAAATGTGTAACAAATGCAAGGATGCACATATTTATTATATATGTATGTATATATTTCCATATCTAAGATTGTTGCGGTGCGGTTTTAAACTGCTGCGGCTACGTGCACTGCACACGTCCCCATCTTAAAGACGGGTGTGCGTCAATTGCAATGTTTTTGTGCTCTGGTGCAATGGCGATGCCAATAAAGATATATTCTATTCTATTCTATTCTATATTTTATCGGATAAATCCTAAATTTATGTGCAGAAAACTGTAAATGGTCTAAGAGCTCGTGTTTGTGCTCACAGCCCAGTAACGAACTGGAACCAGACAACTCTCAGCCTGGTGGGCCGCTTTGTCTTCTTCCTGTCTGTCAACTCACTTCAGCAGATTTCTCAGGTGAGTTTTTATGTTTTATTTGTTTGCTTTGAACAATCACACTAGATCAGACTATTCAACTGGGGGGCCCAGGGGCCCGGGGCCCAGATCAGGCCCACAGTGAACTCAGTTCGGTCCACCAGTGGGTTTGTTTTAAATCAAAGTACTTTATAGATTTTAAACCATGAAACAAACTTATTTCGTGACAATAACTGCTGGATGTCCGGCCCCTGAGAACCGTGGCCCCTGAGCAGCCCTGCTGTGAAACTGGACCTTTTGGTTTTACACCAGTAAGGCTTGTTCCTCTAACAGTTTTTTTAATGTCATGAAAAAATCCACAGTGGGGTTTAGTGATTGGAACTGGATCCCAGGGCGGCCAACAAAGGCTGTAAATAAATCCGTCAGGTGTCGGTTTTAGGATCAGGTTGTTTCCTGTCAGCCACGCGCACACACACACGTGTGTTTGTGCTTGTGCTGGTGAAGATTCTCAGTCGTCCAGGACATGATAAAATCAAAAAAGGCGTTCAATACAGAACAACTGGACTTTATTTGTAACAAACAAGACGTTTCACTTCTCATCCGAGAAGCTTTATCAATTGGGTTTGCAGACAGTCAAGGGAAGCAGTTATAACAGGACAAGCCATTGACACGCACCAACATATTTAAATTGGAAACTAACACCCCCCACATACTTGGGATAACACGTACCTGTGACCCATTCAAAGTTCAGAGTGTGAAAACAGAGCTTACAGAACACACACACACATCCTACTGTATGTGAAATGACAAGTCACACTTCACCCATTGATAGCAGGGACCTGTCAAAGTCTTTGTTGTTCTAATTCACAAACAAAGCTCCTCTGTTCTCATCAGGTGTGAGACGCCTGGGAACCAAACCCAGGGCCGGACCATAAGTTTTAGAGAGTTCAAATCTTAGACCTCCTCCTCTGTTTAAAGATGGTTTCTCTCTTTTTACATAAATCGCCTCTTTAACACCTCTCTCAAACCACCTGTGTTCTCGGTCCAAAATATGTACATTTTGGTCCTCAAAAGAGTGTCCCTTGTCTGTGAGGTGGAGGTGAACAGCTGAGTTTTGTCCAGAGGAGGAGGCTCTATGTTGAGACATTCTTCTGTGGATGGGCTGTTTAGTTTCTCCAATGTATAAGTCTGGACAGTCCTCGCTGCACTGGACTGCATACACTACACCACTCTGTTTGTGTGTAGGTGTTTTGTCCTTAGGGTGGACCAGCCTCTGTCTGAGAGTCCTGCTGGGTTTGAAATGAACTGGGATGTTGTGTTTGTTGAAAATCCTTCTGAAATTCTCTGATAGTCCAGCAACATAAGAGATGTTTGTGCTTGTGTTCGTGCAGCCGCTGATGACTGTGGGCCGCATCGAGAAGCTGTTCCTGAGCCAGCACGAGTGGGAGCGTGGAGACGTGGGCCTCCTCTGCTCGGACCAGAGCGAGAGGCAGAAGCTTTCCGACAAGCAGCAGTTCCTCGTGCAGTTCTTCCTGGGCTTCCTCAAAATGAACTCCTTGTCACGTGAGCTGCGCTCCTGTAATCTCTGAAAATGTGTTTTTAAGCAAAAAACGTTGCAGGTCAGAAGATTATTATTTCAATCAGGGCCGGCCCAAGGCATACGCAAACTAAGCGGCTGCTTAGGGCCCCGGGGTCACTAAGGGGCCCCCTAAGTGCCACATAATTTTTTTTGTAATGATTTCTATATGATTCTATTTAATATTTTAGGTTCAGCCTTTGCAATTTGTTGCATACCTTTACATAGTTTTAAGAACAAATTATTCAACTTTAATCAATCAATCAATCAATCAATCTTTATTTATAGAGCCCCTTTCAGCAGCCAGAAGGTGCACAAAGTGCTGAACAATACAGAAATAAAAACAAACAATAAAAACAAACAATAAAAAACAACAACAATAAAAAACAGCCAGTTAAAAATTAAAAACAATTTAGACCTAACAAGAATGTCAAAGAACCACTAGGCATTAAAAGCCTGCCTGAATAAGAAGGTTTTTAGATTAGATTTAAAAGACTCCATATGAGTGATGGAGCGCAAGTCCAGAGGTAGCTTATTCCAGAGACTGGGTGCAACGACAGAAAAGGCCCGGTCACCCCAACGTTTGTAGTTGGTCTTTGGAACAGATAGGAGAAATGTATTAGATGATCTCAGTGTTCTCCTATATTCACGGACAGTTACAAGATCAGTCAAATACAGTGGGGCAAGACCATTAAGAGCTTTAAAAGTGAATAATAAAATTTTAAATTTAATTCTAAAATCAATTGGAAGCCAATGGAGAGAAAATAAAACAGGGGTTATGTGTTCACGTCTGGAGGTGTTTGTTAAAAGTCTAGCTGCAGCATTTTGGACCAATGGAAGGCGTTTAATGGAGGATTGGGAGATTCCTGCATACAGGGAATTACAGTAGTCAAGCCTTTAGCTTAACTACTGCAAACCATTTTACGTAAAACCATTTTACGTGGTTTCATTGTTCATTTACGTTATTTAAGTAATGTATTTCCTTGATGTTTTTGTTTTCTTTTGTCTGATTTTGCATAATTTAATTAATTTTTATGCATCCAAGTTATTTTATCTGTTTGTTGCTGATCTTGCTCTACAAATCATTTGAGCAATACTGTTGCAGGTCTTTGGAACCAAAGATAATAAACCAGAGGACATTTTTGCTGTAAAATACATCACACACTGGTGGTTTTTTCCCCTTATTTTTTCCCCCTTTTGTTACTTTTAGTACCACCATTCACATAGAATCATGTAAACAGGGCTATCAGACTTGAGTTTAGCGAAAATAGATGGCCCCAAGCCAAATTTCACTTAGGACCCCATGGAGGCTTGGGCTGGCCCTGATTTCAATAATTAGTTGTCAATTTTATAGAAGAAAAAAAAACTAAATCTTGTTTGATGAATGATGGAGAGGTAGAGGGAGTCTACAAGTTCATATAATCTGTCAAATCCACCTCTGAAACAATAATTTATCATTTGTTTTGACAAACAAATAATCTCTAATATCAAACTAGCTTAATCCCCAGGAGAGAGCGGGCCCCAGAGGCCATAGCACCAGCAAACTGTTTTTTCACTAAGGGAGTGAATCAGTTTGTCAGATTGAAGACGTCCTTTGGATGAAGGACGAAACATCTCAGCAAAAAAAGAAACCGTCCAGAGGACCCGACTGAACATCGCAGGATATTACCTTAATCATTTTGTATAAATAAATTAAAGACATTCCTTATAGAAATACACGTGGTGTGATCAGAGAAACCGATTTCTGAGAGCTTATGACACAGGATGTTATGATCCACAGAGTTAAAAGCTTTAGACAGGTCTAAGAAAAGTGCAATTAGCATCCAATGCTTCAACAACATCATTAAGAACCTTCAGAGAAGCAGTTGTTGTGCTGTGTTGTTTCCTGAAACCAGATTCATGGAGAGGTAAGATGTTAAATGAGTCCAGGTCATTTTTGATTTGAGAGTTCATCAGTTTTTCTAGAACCTTGGCTAAAAGTTTAGATCGGTCGATAGTTGTTCAGTGAGGTGGGGTCACCTCCCTTCTATGAGAAGGTGCTGCTCATAAGACTGAGTTTGTTTCAGCTCCTCAGACTGAACAAGTCTTTTGGGTAAAAAACGAAACGTTTCAACATTTTTTTTTGTATCGGTCCAGAGGACCAGACTTAACTTTGTTGGATGTTTCTACCTGGATTATGGAGCATGAATCAGGATATTCTATAGAAACTAATTACTGTCTTCTATGTGTCGTGTTGTCTCCTGATGTCTTGTGTCCTCTCCCAGCAACTCCTATGGTTCCCACTTGTGAGATTCTGCACACCACGGCTCCGTCAGCCTGGACGTCCAGCAGCCTCAGCAGCATGTCCACATCTGCCTTCTCCAACTGTCTGGAGCTGATGGGCCACGACCCGTTCCTCGCAGCCTACCAACGCAGTGAGGTTCTGAAGAAAGTCAAAAAGGTTGGAACGCTCTTCACCAAGAAGGTGTCCACCTCACCATGTGCTGCATGACTTCACGACGTGTTTGTTCTGTGACTGAAGGTGTCCGGTCCAGTGTCCACCTTCTCCCAGACGCTCATCTCTCAGCTCGGGGGACTGCTGTCTGAGCTGACAGCAGAGGAGCTGAGCCTCCTCCGACTCACAGAGCGGAGCAGCATCGCTGCTCTGGGAGCTGTCAGCACCTGGAGCAGCAGACAGGTAGCTTACTTTACCACAGCAGTACAACCCCAGTTCCCAAAAAGTTGGGATGTTGTGTCAAAAGTAGGGCTTTAACAGACTACTCGAGTAATTGACACATCGATTACTTGGACCTCTATCGAGTTTTTAAATTTCAAGTCGAGTAGTCGTAGTGACGTCATCATGTTGCAGTTACAGAACAGAACATGAATCAATTTCCTGTTTGGAGCGCATTGCGAACCGGTGTTACACCATATTCTGTGACCACCGTGTATTGTGACCGTATAGGGGGCGGTGTTGCATGAACTGTTGCAGGTCACAGAATGTGGTGCAACACCGGGTCCAATGACCGAACCAGAACCAGCTTCCTCTGACGTTGTTTCACAAATAAAAGGCAAAAAATATAAATCTCTAAACCTATAAAAACTATAAACATATTAATCTCTAAAACTAAACCTAATGCGCAGCACCGCAGGCGGTGGTGCGGGGTGGTCAACCGCCCCACTGTTTTTAGTTTTGTTTTTGACGTGCCGCACATTTTTTTCACTTTAGCAGCTTAAAAATAATTCATTCATTCATTCAACCTTTATTTAGTCAGGTAAATCTTTTGAACCTCATGGGCTCATTTACGAAAGCGACCTGCTAAAACTAAAGAACAATGAACAGCAATGGTAGAATTTCCTTAAACAATAAACAATCAAACAATAAACAATAGAAAACAAAAGAGAGAGAAAAAAATATATATATATATATATACATATATATATATATACATATATATATATATACATATATATATATATATATATAT
>JBBPBX010040209.1:12471-24427 GCA_038048925.1 Garcialebias charrua | reverse complement strand
TCATAGTAGACTACTGTATTTTTTTTAAATCAGCTGTGTTACAGGCAGTGTTCAGAAAAAGACAACAACATTTACTGTATTTGTGCATGTTGCCGGTACATATTTAATTAGAAGTAAAATAAAACCTTTCTGTATAAATATCTTATGCTACAACGTGAACACCCGTGGCTTATAGACAAGTGCGGCCTATCTATGTAAAATTCTAATTTTCTTTTTAAATTTAGCGGGTGCAGCTTATATTCAAGTGCACTCAATAGTCCAAAAATTACAGTAATTATGACCCAAATTTGGAATAACATTTGTTTTGAATACTTAAATGTGCTATGTGTAACTTTCTGTAGAGCACAGAACTTAGAAATATTTTCAACAGGCAAAGCATTCTGATCCCTCCCCCTCAGAGCCATATATGGCTCTGCCCCCCTGGCCCTGCTGAAATTCAAATTCAAGCTCTGTTTTTATTGGCTGATTCAAATTCAAGCTCTGTTTTTATTGGCTGATTCAAATTCAAGCTCTGTTTTTATTGGCTGGTTACAAACTCTGTTTTTATTGGCTGGTTAACGGCGGGTCACTCTGTGTTTTTAGTGTTTTTATAAATGCTGATAGAGAAGCAAGGGGACTATAGTTTTTTTCAGAGATTACTTTGTCTAACACCAGTCTGTCAGTAGATAGTGACAGAGTGAAGAAATATGTTAAAAATATATTGTTAGAAAAGTTACAGACTGCACTACAAAGTTACATAGTGCAGCTTTAATGTATGTTTAAATTAAAGGCGTAGCATTCCTTGAAGTCATCCATTCATCCACCACCTTTTATGGCAACGTTTTAGACTAAGATGATGAGAAGTGATGGAGAAGGAGCCGTTTAGGTCAAGTCTTGAAAATAACGTTAAGTTGTGCAGCCTTATACGAGTTGTCATGCTCAGAGCGGATGTTGTAAATGACTCTCAGCTACGACCTCAAATTTTAGCTCGATATCTGTTAAACTGACTGAGTTATGGTCATTTGTTTGTGGTCTAATGGGGATTAGTTGTGGCAGCCATCTTGGATTGCGCTAACTCAAAAATGAAAAGTTGCAGATACACAGATATCTTCATAACCTTTATTATGTGAACCCTCTCAAAGCACGTCATCACCCTAAGTGTGGTTATTTATTAACCATCGACAGATACAGACACTAATGGCAGCCTAACTTACACCGATCCGTTTCCATTCATGGGTTGAATGAGCATCCTGCTGCATCTTGTTTGTGGTGAGATTTACATGCCATGTTTCACATTTCTGCCCATCTAAACATGCTTATAGCTCCACAAAACCTTCAGAGTATCCCACAAAACGAGCTCAGAGAGGATTTGAGAGGAGTCTTATCAAACTTTGAGGTGTTCATTGTTTTTATTTGTTAATTGTAACTTTGATAACTTTGTGCAAAACTCTTTGTTCTGGCTGATAAACAAGATGTTTAGAAGTTAATTTAATCTTTCTGTGCAAATATGTTGACATAAGAATTCTGACAAATTTAACTATTTTTTTTTCAAGAAAATATTAGGGGGGGGGGAAATGCAAGCTCTTCATCAAGTCTTTAATTTCTAAGCATTACAGTATTTCACACAGCTTTAAGAAGTTAGGTTATGTTTAGTGCATATCGCATTCGCTTGACGTATATCTTACTGTATATCTTAGATCCTTATTTACCGTTTCTTTTTACATTTTGTATTTTGCTATTTTTTGGGTGTAACTGGAACCCTGTGTATATAATTTTCTTCCACCTCATGTACCCCATGTGGTGAAATGACAATAAAATTGACTTGACTTGCTTAGTCGAAACAATCTTTTATTCACTTTTTTAACCTTTATTTAACCATTGAGATTAAAAAAACTATTTTTGAATGGGGGGAGTGATGGTGCAAAATGATGCTAGAGAAGACAAGTCTGTAGGCGTGTTTCCATCAAGGTTTCTAGGTGCGCATTATGAAGCATCGCATCAGAAAAGCTAAATGGAAACGGCATAATTCGAGTTAACTTCCTCTAAGTCGCTCTAAAGTTTATACGCTCGCTTGAGGTAGTTTTTGGGGAGTCGATTCAGAGCTGAGTCGGCTAAACGACAGATGGAAACAGATTAGCCGACTCAGTTCTGCCGCAGCGAACATTCACGTCACGTGACTGATCAGCTGTTTCCGCTCCGGACAACATGTAACATCGCTAAAACTAGTTGGCATGACAGAATAAATACAACTTGCCCGATAGCAACACATACCTGAAATATTCTCTCCATTTTGCCGAGATGTCTGTTTTCAAACGCTACTTCCTGTTTACTGTGGAAGTGCGTAACGCTGACGTCTGACGTATGGCGCTGACGTGTGACGTAATGACGCTGACGTCTGACGTAGAGACGCTTTGCGTGGCATTGCAGATGCGCTTCAAGCCAGTTAATGGAAACACTTCTGATCCTCATAATTTTAATTTACATTTTAGCGAAATTTTCTAAAATTCGCTCAAAAATCGAATTTAAATTGGATGGAAACATAGCTTCTGATTGAAAGGTCGCCGGTTTGGTCGACAACATGGAAATGTGGGTAGGAAAGGTGAAACACCAACACCTGCCTCCACCATCATTTTTCCCACTCTGGGTTGTGGAGCTTAGCCCCCACCATCTCCTCCCCTATAGGTACCCTAGATGGCAGGTCTCTGCTCCACACAGAGGGTTGTAGTAGCTCAGTGGACTGTGGTTGCACCAGAATTAAAATAAACAAATTGACAAGTCTTCATGAGCGTTAGTTCACTGTGGTGACCCCTAAAGAAGGGGGCAGTAGAAAAAAAAAACTGACCATGATAAACAGCAGCAAGTACAAACCATAGCTATCACATCACAGATCAAAAACCTGACAACACTCATAACAAAGTCAGATGATACATCAGTCAGTGTTTGTGGCAAAAGCTTTTTATCTTAAAATATTGTAAAATCTGTTTCTGTCATTCTTCTGTCTCACATCAGTCTCATTAAACCCTTCATTGTCAGAGCTGCACAACTCACCCCCACTTACAAAGACATACAAGGCAGGAGGGACGTCCTTGTACAAATATGGTTAACAATATGTTTTCATAACAAAAACAGTTTTTATTAGTGATGCATGTTTTATTCCCATCCATTCATCCATTATCTTGACCCGCTTCTTTCTTTTCGAGCTGCTGGGGTCACTGGTGCCCATATCTAGTAGTCACTGTGGAGAGGCGGGGTACACCCTGGACCAGGGGTCTGCAACTGCGGCTCTTTCAGGCTTTGACCACAACTGACATAAAACTGAATTTTATTGGTTGTTAGAACAACAACTAAAATGGCTTGTTTTAGCATTTTTTTATGTAATTAATTTAGCAAATATATTAATATTAGAAACATTACAAGGCATAAAACATACTCAGTTTCACTTTATGCTTTAAGTTTTTGAAAGTTGGAACCTGAGCCTTTCATTTTTAACATAATGAAAAAAAGAAAGAAAAATGATTAAAAATAAAGGCCTTCTCTTAACAGGGGGGGGGGGTGTCAGGTTCCAACTTTCAAAAACTTATAATGCAGCCTTAGGTCTGATTCCCAGACGGTTCACACCTGATGAGAACAGAGGAGCCGTTTCTGTGAATTAGACTAACAAAGACCTTAAGAAACCCCTACTGTTAAGGTGTGATGTGTGATTCGTCAATTTACATAGGATGTGTGTGTTATCTCAGCTTTCAATTTACATAGGTTTGTGTGTGTCATCTCAGCCTGTTCACTCTCACAGTAGCTGTGTTTCCATCCATTTTCATTTCGTATTTTGAGCTACCTCGCAAATATGTAAATACAAATTAATGCAGATCAGAAGTGTTTCCATCTACTGGCTTGAAGCGCTTCTTCCAAGCCGCGCACAGCGTCATTACGTCAGACGTCAGCGTCATTACGTCAGACGTCAGCGTCATTACGTCAGACGTCAGCACTGCGCATGTCTACAGTAAACAGGAAGTAGCGGTTGAAAACAGAACCCGGCCACACATCTCATCAAAATGGAGAGAATATTTCAGGTACGTGTTGCTATCGGGCGAGTTGTATTTATTCTGTCATGCCAACTAGTTTTAGCGATGTTACATGTTGTCCGGAGCGGAAACAGCTGAACGTCACGTGACGTGAATGTTCGCTACGTCAGAAATGAGTCGGAAAATGTGTTTCCATCTGTCGTTTAGCGCATCTCAAATCCCAAAAACCACCTCAAGCGAGCGTATAAACTTTTTAGCGTATTTCAGGAAGTAACCTCGCATTTTGCCGTTTCCATTAAGCTTTTCTGCTGCGCTACTTCAAAATGCGCAGCTAGAAACCTTGATGGAAACACGGCTACAGCCTGCTCTTTGAATTGAGAAAGCCCTCTGGATAGAGGGCGAAACGTTTTCTGTTACAAATAAAGTCCAGTTGTTTTTGTATCAAACGCTTTTTCTGATTTTATCATGTCCTGGATGACTGAGCATCTTCACCAGTATACGATTGTATATACAGTATACTGTTTGTCCAAATTGTTTATTATGTATTTCTTATGTTCAAATCTATACAAGACAATACGCACTGCCAGTGTATATCCAAATATATTTAGCATGACAAAGTTATTCATACGAGTGCTTAGAGTCAAACTAATGCACATATTCTCACTGCTATGACCCATTAACAGTGAGTGATGTTGCTCCAGGAGTGTTAGTCAAACTGGGTCTGTCTCAACTCACCAAATAACCTGCTGCAGCAGCTGATGGGGCTGTTTCACAGCATCCCGTTCTCAGAGTTGTACACTGGTGCGTTCGTTGGAAGAATGCAGTTCACAGATCAGCTCCCGGGCTGATTAATCGAGGGAGTCCCTGTGCTACAGCGTGGCAGCAGAGTAATGACTCTCAGAGCTGGAGCGGTGTGGGTTGTTGGGGAGTGGGGTGCTGGTGGTTCAAAGGCATGACTAACTGCTCCCTGTTGGACTGCTGATACAGAGATAAAGATCCTGGACGCTTGTTCACTCTTTTTACAAACCCGTTCAGTTCGATTCTTTCTCCATGTTGGCTTCACATCTGTCATTTAATCTCTATCCTGTATGAACGTTAACACAGCTACAGCACGACGAAGGGGCACTTTGTTCCTCATAATGCCTCAGTTGTTTACATTGTATTTTGTTAAAACACTTTTGTCCTCTTGATATTGTGTATCAGAAATAGCTAAATACGGTAAGTCTTGTTCTGCATTGCCGTAGACTAGTGTCGGCAGCAGAAGCTCAGCATCCACTGTAGACACAATGCCAGTGGTTTGCTTGTGAAATCTTGATCACACTGTTTGAAAACAGTGGAACAGGAGGTAATAAATTATTTCAGCATAAATATAAAATTCATGCACAGTGGCAAGGGGTTGAGGCAAGATTAAGAACGAAGTAAAAACTGATATTCAGTTACAGCCACTATCAGCCCTCACATGCCAGTGATATAAATTATGCCTGAATTATTATGTCTCCTACTTTCTAATCTTTTTCTGTTCATTTTAAAGCTAATCTTCAGCTTTTCACTCAGAATTTTTGTCTTTTTTTACAGTGATGTTATCAAACATAAATTTTCTTTTACAGTTTTCTTTCCTGCAAAAACACATTTTATGTAAAATTTAAATTCCTTGTAATTTAGTTTTTCTTAGATTCCTGCATGCTTGCATGAACTCAGCCAAACAAATAGGTTTCAGTTATTGCATGACCAGGAAATAAACATATAAAAACATGTTTCTTTCCAGAAATTATCCTTGCACTTCCTCCTGGGTGAAAAATATATTCAACTCCCTGTAGCCTCTCTTTATCTGTGCTGTTTTACCGCTACACACAACATTCACTTCTGCTGCTGTCTAGTAATGCCATAGACAGAATAGAGACTAAGTCTGATGTAACAGAGTGAAAAACTTCAATTCTTTTCTTTTCACTGGACTAAACAAAATCAAACAAATCAATTTTTCACTTCAGCATTCGTGTCTCAGTTTAAATTGACCAAACGGCAGGTTTCTTTAGATTTTATGATATTTAAACTAATGCAAATCTTTGATCAAATAACAACCATTACACTAAGCTATACAAACATGTGTTGTAAATAAATTTACTAAGAAATACCTTTGCAATATAATAAAAAAAATTGTCTAGTTTCCTAAGTTACTGGAGAATTAGCATCACTTGACTGCTGTGCTTCTGTTGGCAGCAAAAAATTTGACATTTTATACTTACTGCCATAATCAGCCTCAGAGAAACAGAGACAGTTTCCCTGAAGAGGCAGAAATAAACTTCTTGTGCATCATGTATAATATTTGTTAACAAAGAATCACATAATGTGGCTCATTCAAAAGCTAAAAACATAAAATCTAGTCTGCAGTTGCAGTCTGTCTGCTGGAGACAAAGTTGTCCTTCCAGCTCGCTAAAAAGTCCATTCAGTAGTCCCTCGCTACTTTGCAATTTGTTTTTCATGGACTCACTCTATTGCGATTTGTTTAATTACAGTACTGTACTGTACATGTACATAATATCCCCCCCACCCCCACACACAAAAAAAGCACTGCCATTTTGTAGTTCCCTTTCAGTCATGTCTCTCGGTGCAACATATGCTATGGGAATTGCGACCCCGCGCGAATACCAGAAGGAATACATTCACGCCTTTACAGCAAGGGCGTCAGCGTTGCGCCAGAGGCCCCGCCCTCTGGGTATTTAAGCTGCTGACGCCCATCCATCTTTCTCTTTTTGCCCTTCACCTCGCTTAAACCTGAACTACCTCTCTTCGCGGGACTTCTCTGTTGCTTCATCGCTCAACTAGAGGTGAGGCTTCTCCTTACACAGAGCGTACGGAGAATTATTCCTGCATACTGCTGGGCTAGCGAAAGCTAGTCTGGCACATTTTATCTTAACCCCAAAGTTTTTTCTTCTCTCTCCGCAAATTGCTTCGCTCGACGGCGCTAACTGCGTCACACCGCTACCCCTGCTAATTCATAGCGGGATAGCCAGCGAAAGCGACACGACGGAGGAGATGTCTCAAAACAAAAGAAAAAGGATTCTGGAAGGACTCGCTCTCCTTATCTCGGAAATGCCTCCGGAGAAAGGAAAGCGAAAGACAAGACTTCCAAGGAAAACCAGCAGGACGACGAGCCCAACCTCGAGCGCCTGTCCTAGCGGATACGGTTTCTCCCTCGCAGCGACGGACACCCATGAGGCCTGTCCCGTCTGCTTGGGGATGTTACATGCAAAAATGGCGCTGGATGCACCTGACTCTTGCTCACACTGCAGCCAGATGCTGGAGGCGGTGAGGAGGCACCGGGCGGACTTTGTCGCCAAGGCCATGGGCGCCACTGCAGCGCCAGCGGACTCGGACACCACCGAGCCTCTTACTCCCACGCCAGACCACGAGAACATGGCTCTGGATGACAGCACACAAGTCGAATGGGGTGACAGCCCTGACGTGCTGGCTCCCATGGTGGACTTAACAGTCGAATTCGACACTCGAGGCCTGATGAACGAGGACGAGATCTCGATTTCAGCCTCGGGCTAATTTTCCGCGGAGGACGCAGACGTCGAATACGAGGAACAGGGAGAAGATCTCTCCCACACCCCGGTACCTGTGCTCCCAGAAACAGATTTTTCCATCCCTGCTCTGTTCGACCTGTGTCACAGAGCAACGGACGCGCTGAAGATCCCATGGCCAGAACCTCCGCCTCGTCAACAGGTCACGAGGCTGGTAGGAAACTATTTTTACTCAAAGCAGCAGGCCGCCACGAGGCAAAGGATGCCCAGGTTCCCAGACTTCCTCACAGAGCTGACTCGCACCTGGGCTCAGCCCCGAGCTCCCATGCTGTTACCACTCTCGCAGTTTCTCGACGTGGACGGGATGGATGAGGTGGGAATANAAGCGCCACCATTTTGTAGTACAGTATTCTTTCATTACGCCTTAAAGCTGCACTATGTAACTTTGTAGTGCAGTCTGTAACTTTTCTAACAATATATTTTTAACATATTTCTTCACTCTGTCACTATCTACTGACAGACTGGTGTTAGACAAAGTAATCTCTGAAAAAAACTATAGTCCCCTTGCTTCTCTATCAGCATTTATAAAATCACTAAAAACACAGAGTGACCCGCCATTAACCAGCCAATAAAAACAGAGCTTGAATTTGAATTTCAGCAGGGCCAGGGGGAGCAGAGCCTTATATGGCTCTGAGGGTGAGGGATCAGAATGCTTTGCCTGTTGAAAATATTTCTAAGTTCTGCGCTCTACAGAAAGTTACACATAGCACCTTTAACTGCTTTGCCAGTCTAAAGAACTACATTACCCAGAAGTCATCAGTTCACTTCCCAGAAGTCAACATTGGCTGCTTGCTGCAAATGGAGGGAAAGTTTTGCAGCAAAGTCAGAAGTTGTGTATGGATGAGCTCACAGGACTGGCAGGAAAGTCACAAATAATCCTGAAGCTGAACTCATCCTTCAAGTTGCATCTTCACTGCTGAGTAGCTGGGCTGCAGTGGATCTGGACTCAGTGGGACCCGGGTCCTGGGAGCTGCAGACGACAGATGGCTGCAGAGTTCAGTCAGGTTCTGGTCGCGTGGTGCTGGTCCGGACCGGGCTAGAGGTGGTGGACTAAATCCTGGGCACACGCACACATCAAGCTGGATGGAGCGGTGGGCTTCAGTCATGCTGTACCGGGACTTTTTTCATCTATCGGGTCGGACCGGAACCGAGCAGTTCCTGTACTGCAGAGCCTGGTAAGTAAAAATTAGTAGCTATATATATATATACTTATATGTAGCTTGTTGTTAAAATTCGTAGGTTTAAGAGTTTAGAAGACTGATTTGTGGGCTTCATTAGCCTGGCCCTCGCCTTCCTGCACAGCTCCGCTCAATTCTCATTTCCCTTCACTGCTCAGTCTGGGACTTCTCCCATAGACAACGATTTCTCCGGCTGATTTTTGACCGGACCAATCAGAGAACAGAAGGGGCGGAGTTTTTGGCCCCTAACCCACGCCCCCACCTGTCCCAGCTCGCAGCCAGCTCGCAGCCGCATGTTCTCATTCAAAGCGATGCAAAGCGATGCAGGACTGTTTTATATGTGACACAAATGTATTAATTTCCCCTTCTTAATCCCTTATCTGGAGTTTTCTTTTGTTTTTTTGGCCAAAAGTCAAGTGATCGCTCCCTCCTCCTCCTCCTCTCTCTCCGCTGAGTGCAAAGAATAAGGAAGTGCCTCAGGTTGTCACGAGAGAAAAAAACTCGGGTTTTACGTTGTTGCCCGAGTCCCTGCATATTTTCTGGTCTTCTGGTGTGCTGGACCAGCGCTACATGGTTTTATTTTATATTTTTCAAACGTTTTATTAACATATAAACACAGAATATGCAGGCAGCGAGAGAAAATGCAGCAGGGGGCGGAGCTGATGTCAAGTTCGGCAGAGCACAGAGGGGGAGGGAGCAGAATGCTTTTCCCTGTTCAAAATTTTTCTAAGATCCAATGGTTTTGTTCCTCAGGCAGAGGCCACGCCTCCAGCAAGAATCGTTTCTCAATGGAGAAAGTCCAGACCCTAGTACAAAGCGAAGTGAAGGACAAGGGTCTGGTTTTAACCAGGCTAGGGCTTCATTGCTGCAGGATAGGTCTGCAGAAACGAACAAAGTCCAAACAGAGTTGGACCAGAACAAAGCCACTGCTATTCTGCAGAGCTAGTACTGGTAAGCAAAATTTAGTAATGTACTGTATGTGGTTAAAATGACGTAGGTTTAAGAGTTTAGAACATTGCAAGAGTGTGGGAAAGGTTTTTCAAGCCTTAATATAAAGTTTACTGTACTTGAACTTGGACTACTTCACGTTTTTCACTTATCACAGGGATTCAGGGTGCGGATCCACCATGATAAATGAGGGACTACTGTACAACAGTATTTTTTGCAAGAGAGTATATGTGTGCAGGTAACAATAACACAGAATACATAATGTACTGTACATGTTGGAGCAGTAATATGGAAGTATTGTGGTAAAATGCATTTAGACAGGTTGACTCTTCCTTGTTCAAACACATCTTCAGCCTATTAGACACAGATTCCCTCAGGGATGTCTGATACGAAAGGAACCTCAACTTTACCCCCCCAACAATCAGAATATTTAAACCAATGCAGACATGTTCCCGTTTTTGATTTTCTACATTTGCCTAATAATATATCTGTTTTGCTACTTTGACATCTTTGTTTTAACTTGTTAAAAAAAAAATCTGTATGCCTCTCTTATGATTGTCTATTGTCCAAGGAAAATCTACTGTTGCGGTTATCATCATTCTTTGTTTGTTGCCAGGTCTCTCTTGTAAATGAGTCCTAGAGGCTCAATGGGATTAACCTGCCTAAATAAAGGTTGAATGAATGAAAAATACCCTTCTGGTTCTTGGTCTAAAGTATTATTCAGAACCGATGCGTGTGATTTATGTGCTGACCTGTCGATAGGTGTTCCACCAGCACCGAACCGGTTTGCAGCTCGGCGCTCGAGGTTTGGAGGAGGGAGACACATGGAGCATGAACAGGGGTGAGAACTGCACAGCAGAGAGGGGATCTGGAAGGATCCGTTCGGGAAGGATCTGCACTTTGGCTTGTTTGATGCTGAGAAGCACAAAAGATGACCAGACACACAGAAACAAGTGATGAAAAGCATACATACATAGGGCTGTCACAATAATACATTTTGCTGGGCGATTAATTGTCTCAGAAATTATTGCGATAAACGATAATATTGTTTGAACTTTGACAATACAGTACTGTAATTAGTAATTATTGTAAAATTTAAGAAGAAATGTTGGTTACGGTAACTTGTTTTGTGTGTAGTACCGTTTTTGACCACCGGATGGCAGTATAAGACTGGTTGAACCGAAAGATGGCGGCTAGTGAGGGAGCGAGCAGCGTGCCTCTTTCAGAAAAATGTGAGGGAAGCCCCTTGACGCGACATGGGCTGTCTCTCCTTCCTTTATTCAATCCTCAAAATGGCAGATGCTCAGTGTGGTTTGAGCTCTTTAGCATTTTTCATACAAAGTTTTTAATTTTAAAAAAGTAAACAAGTTCTCTGCTTCTTTTTGCAAAAAAATAAAAATAAAACTAGGGGTGCACCGATTGCAGTTTTTTGGCCGATCACCGATTTCTAGAAAGTCTGACTTGCCGATTCCGATTTTGGCCGATACCGATTTAGTTTTGTAAGCAACACTGTTAGATGTTGTAAGGTCACAATGCGCCTTCAAATTTCAATCTTATTTTATTGAAAAAAAGACCCTTGAACAATATTCTAGAAACAATACAAACTTGTTTTAACTGGTCACAAGGTAGTGCTCTGAAATATAAATGAAGTTTAGACAATTGTTGTTAAAACAAAAAAAATCAGTAAAATTGGTTTCTCATGCAAGCATTGGCCGATTTCCGATTTCCCAAAATTAAGGAAATCGGGGCCGATTTATCGGTGCACCCCTAAAAAAAACTTTTTACACAAAGACACGGGCTTCTTTTCCCGAGAGCGACCTGGTAGCTTAGCTTCTCAGCTTAGCTGCTCTTAACGATCCAAAAAGCAATTTTGGATCGTTAAAATGGATTTGAAGAAAAAGGGACGGGTCAGTGAAGAGCACCGGAGTTGAGCCTTTTGTCATCCAGTGTCTTCAGTAGAAAGAGAGAGACATGAAGAAACGATAAAGTCAATAAATGAAAATGAGGTAGATAATTTTCATTTATCATGCAATTAATTGATTTATTGTTTATCGCGACAGGCCTGTCTGCACATGAAAGGTGATCATTAAAAATGTGTTACTAGTTTAATAAAATAAAAAATATATATATACTGTATACGGTATTTACGGTAACTGTTAATTTATGTACTGGTACTTAGTTTCTAAGTAAATATTTTTATGGCAAATTTGGTAATGACAATATATATATATATATATAGATATATATA
>JBBPBX010040209.1:0-12462 GCA_038048925.1 Garcialebias charrua | reverse complement strand
ATGCATTATAAAAAAATAGTATTTACAACTGCATTATAAAAAAAATAGCATTAACAACAAAAACTCAATATTCTATTTAATCGATTTGTGTTATCTATCTGCAAGAGTATCAAACAGAACGTGAACAGGATTATGATCATTACTTTGTGTGTTACGTAATTACAGTTAAAGAAAGATGGATATGTGTCCTAATAAAAGCTTCATCCTGCACAGTGGAGGATAATAGTAAACAGGATCTATAGCTTAACTACAGTGACGTAGGCAGCCTTCATCCAGCAATACTTCAGTGATTTATTCACAAACTGCATTTCATATAAACAAAAAGAGTTCAAACTGAGATTTAAAAAAAAAAAAAACTGTTTTGAAACATCACACTTCATGAATAATGTATAGACGTGTTACAAGAACTGTAAAACAGTGACTAAAAGCTCTTTATAGAAGTAAGTAGCATAGAAAGTGTCAATAACTTTAAACAGATCACAAAACCTACCAATGTCTCATTTCAGACGTGTGTGTCGTTGACTTAATTACAGATAAGTTTGAAAGTTTCCCAACAATTCTCACGTAAGCTGCGTTGAATGATTTCACATCACATTTTTCAGAACACTAACTCTGGTTTAACCTCAGCAGCCAACTGGTTGTTTCTTTTTTTTGTGGGGGTCATCAATCAACAAGTTCATGAACTGCCTGCACACCTGAAGCAGCTGGAAAAACAAACTGCGCCTTGACGTCACCAGTTTTAATAAATCACATTTGTTTCAAGTACACTTCTGCTCAGATCCCACAAAAACACCAAAGCTCCTCTTGGCAGGATAAAAACTTCACTTCCTTTCTAAAGATGGCTACATGAAGAGTTAGGGCTCCCTCTAGTGGTAAATTTGAGTTGTTTAAATCAAGATTCTGGAGATGGTTGGTTAAAAATCAGTTCTTCTTATTTAAAGTTATAAGAATTATAACCTGAAAACTGATCATCTCATGAATAAGTTTATTTATAACATGCAGAAAGTGTGCAGTTTCAGTACATGCACAGATTAAACACTAGTCGAAATCAAGCTACTTATTCTTGTTACTAACTGTAAAAGCTGGATCGAGCCCATGTCAGAGCTTCAGTACCTCAAAGTAAAGATGGGTCCGACCTTATAAACGCTAATAACCTGCTCATAAAATGTTCCTATTAAAAAATATTTGCATTTGAGCTGAGACATGACAATCCCCGACCTTTGATTCCTTGCTTTATGGAGGCATTTGGTACTTACCCGTCAGCTTGAGTTCTTATCTCATGGACCTTAAATCTCTGCCTCCCCACAGCCTTTACTTTGACAGTTTCAATCCCGAACTCCTGATCTTCTCTGTATGCATAAATTTCAGCTGTTGTTCCAAACTCTGCCTCGGGTTCACCTGCATCGCTGCAAGCACATTGGAGTCAAGATTGAAATTAAAAAAATGTGATCTGAGACAAAACAGATCTTAAACAAGAGGAAATGGGGGCAGCAAATGTGGACACTTTCCTGAATAAGAGAAAAGAAAAAAAGAAAAAACACATCTAGCACATTGAAAAGTATTGAGTCTCTCTATTTTTCTTCCAATAAGCCAGATGTCTCATAATCTTTTAAAGTGAACTAGATTTTTGGAAAGTCTTTTAGAGTTTTTCTTTGAAATTTGACACATAAAAAAAATGTTTGCCCAGTATCACTTCAATTTTAAAGAAATTTCTTATTTTTGTTAAGTTTATTACAGTACTTAACTCTGACCTGCAAATTATTCAGGCATAAAAAGTTTTTTTTTTTTTTTTACGGTCTCTAAATGTGATGGAAAATAAAAGAGCCTGTTTTAAATTGGATGTTGACAAACTTTGTTAACAACAGTCTATCACAAAAACACAATTTATTCCAGCTTCTTTAGCTGATTAAAAAAAAATAAAAAATAGCACAAACAACACTGAAATTAAAACAAGTATTTTAGCACCAACAAGGTAACTTTGAAGTTGTTAGCTGAAAACTTCTCATTACAGTCGAATTGAAGGATGAAGCAACTTTCAGGTTCTGTTTCAGTGTTTCAGCGCTTGCCCCCCATTTCTAAAATACATGACATTTAGACAAAAATCATCTCCTTTAGATAGTTTTTAAGCCTGAAACAATATATTTTCCCACTCCATTTGTACCTATTTTTTTATTATTTGAAGCATACATACTGCATGCTTTCATGGTCAATGACTGGACCAAAAACGAGTAAAAAAAAAACCAATCAGGCCAAAAACTGATTACAGGTAAGACTATTTTGACAGAATATCTGACTCCAAATGTAAAAACAGAGGTGGTGTAAAATTGTTGCACATAAAGATGCTTTAAAATCCATTTGTTTATTTGAACCTTAAAGGTCATGTGTGCATTTCCCACATGTTCAAAGTTTTAAGCAGGTCGTGGTGTTTTCCCCTACTAACTAAATCAACAATGAACCAGGACATAAATGCAGAATTTGTAATACTCATTCTGTGAAAAATAAATACTGATATAAAGCAAGTAGCAAGTCTTATAACGCCTACATTTATTGTGTAAATCAGTAGTTTTAGGTCCCGTTTACATGATGTGTTTGAGTGAAACCACGGAGTTCCTGATGCGGCTCGGCCGTTCATTTACACGAGAACAGCCCGCGTTCTCTGAAACTGAAGATTTCTGAATCCAGGTCTCAGAGTGGAGATTTTCGGAGAAACCCCCTACGGAAGTATGACATGCTCTGCAAGTGTCAAGTCACACATGCACACTACAGGTGGTTGCAGTCAAAGTCATTTTTCTGCACTAAAAAGTGATAATAAATGGCAGTGAGCGGAGTGTTGCTACTCACCCTTTTTCAGCATGTAGGGACTAAAGTACTCAAATCCAGGGTCCAAAGAGACGTTAGTGTATTCACCAGTTTGAACGTAACTGTCATGCAGATGCTGAATGTGCAATGAATGCAGCTGAGCCCACATCAGGGTTGCCAGATAAATTTAAAATGTCTTATTTATCCCCTCCTTTTCTGTGCACATGTTCAACAAACACAGCACACATCTCATTTTACTCAGCACATATCACAGTTTAGGTCAAAATACTATAATTTTAAAGCAGGGTTGTCAAACTCACTTACAAAAGGGGGCCAAAATTAAACCCTTTTTCAAAATAAGGGCCAATTTCAGAATCTACCTTAACTCAATATGCTGGTGAAGATTCTCAGTCATCCAGGACATGATAAAATAAAATAGCGTTCAATACAGAGAAAGCTCCTCGGATGAAGAGCGAAACGTCTTCTGTTACAAATAAAGTCCAGGGGCCTCATGTACAAAGACTTGCGTAGATTTCTTACTGAAAAGTCACGTACGGACAAATCCAGAAAAGTGTCCACGCACAAAAAAAATCCAGATTTATCAAACTGTGCGTACACCGGTATCCACGCACATTCCTTATGTACAACACAATCAACGTGGAATTCAGCGCACATGAGAGAGTGGCCGACTCCGCCTTTGACACGCCTCCGTATGAATATGCAAAGTCATTCAAATATGCCATGCACGACAGGAATGTCGTCTCTGCTCCATTGCAAATCATGTCGGAACGTGGAAAAAAGAGGAACTTCACGGACTGTGAACAGGAATCACTTCTGAGTGAGGCAGAGAAGCACGGAAAAAGGTTTTATTCGGCACGCCTAGCGCAAAACATACCATCCACTTTTAAACAAGAAGTTGACCCATCTGCTCTAACATGCCTGTATAGGTTAGTGGTGAGCGCGCCCGCCCTTCGTCCCAAAGGTCGTGAGATCGACTCCCCCTTGGTACAACGTTTTTTTTTTTCATTCCAGATTTAAAGAACACAGGAAAACTATTTAATAAAACAACAAGAAATAGAACAATACATGAAATGAAAGGAAGCAGACGATTTCTTGTTTTGTAAATAGTTTTCATGTGTATTTAAATCTGGAACGAAAAAAAAAAAAGAGAAACGTTGTACCATGCGAGATTCGAACTCATGACCTTTGGAACTAAAGGCAACCGCGCTACACACTGACCTAAACGTAGGCGTGTTGGTACAGCTTGGTTAACTTCTTATTTAAAGAAATCACATCTCATTGTTGTCAATATCGTTGCCACTATTTGGCGCATGCTTTTATATCCACTCATCTAATTGCGTCCATGTGGATGTAATAATTGTTAATCATGTGTGTTTGGTGGGATTTATGATTATTTTCATATCATGGACACAGTTTCTCTGAATAACCTGTAAGTGTCGCCAAAGGAACAATAACCACAGAAACGTGCGTACGCAAGCAGGGGAGCAGCCGTGGATTTGTACGTGGATGCGCAGATATTCCCGTTCATATCAGATTTGATACATACGCCACTTTGCGTGGAAAGTGACGTGCGCAATGTTTTTGTGCGTGCGCACGGTTGATACATGAGGCCCCAGTTGTTTCTGTATTGAACGCTTTTTTGATTACCTACATTAACTCAACAAGTTAGATACCAAACATCTTTTCTTGGTTGCAGATTCCTTAACAAAAGTTTGGTCTCATTTGATGTTCTCTGTTGCATTTTTGACAAGTATTTTACATTTAAAATATAATCTTGGGGGCCAGATGTCAACGAGGGCAACACTTGACCCCCGGGCCCTTAGTGTGACACGTTTGTTTTACAGCGACAATACTATAGTTCATAATTTCTTATCTGGCAAACCGGCTGACATGGAAACTACAGCGTTTTCCCATAAACCCTTTCTTTTTTGTTTATTACCCCCAACAAACATTGAAAAAACACCAATGTTTCCAGAGGTTGTTCTCGTGTAAACAGGCCTTGATGTCAACAGTGAAGTGTTTCATGTATTAAAGTTGTGTTCGCCCTGTGATGATCCCCCCCATGAAGAGTTAGACGTTTCCATCTGTGCAGACCTGTGTGCGAGCACGGCGAACGTCCGGTCTTTCTGGATCACGCTCCTCATCATGCTGACCTCCTGCGGTCTGAAGAGCCGCAGAGGTAACATCTGGCCCGGCACCAGCATCACAGCTGTGTGGGGGAGCACAGGGATGGTCTGGCAGCTGTCGTCGTCATGGACTGTGCGTCCATGAAACTCCTCCATGTCTGAACCCAGGTACTGTCCGCACAAGAGATAAACAGTAAACACAAGACCACAGGTGAACAGAGGGAGGGGCCACATGGGTGGAGGTCAATCAGTGCAATTCAGTGTATTTACATGGCGCCAAGTCACAACAGAGGTCATCTCAGGTCACTGAACAGAATGAGGTGTAATAAGGTAAGGTGTACTCACAGCATGCGATGTGGGAAGACTTTGGTCAAACGTGATGACGCTGGGCTTCTCTGCCTCTTCATCGTCTCGGTCCACAGTCTCCATGTCATCTTCCTCCTCTTCCTCATTCTCTGTCACACAGCAAGTTTAGTAAAGACGCAGCGAGGCTAGTTAGCTCTCTGTCTCCTAAGCAAACTCTTATCTGCAACGCAATCTTCTTCGGAAGTCACAAACATTGTTTAAAAGTTGTTGTTTTTTTTCCAGAAAGAGAAAAGAAAACGAAAGCAAACGGTTCACAGATCTCACCAACAGTCAGGACCTGACACTTCACAGTGGCCTGTGTGAATACGAGTTAGCTGTTAGCAAGACGCAACTTCCCGCTGACAAGTCGAGATGTGTTACTTTAGGTTTAGTTGTTACCTGGTAAAAGCTGCAGCTGGTTTCCCATGTTGTCGTCAATGTTGTCTTCTCCTCCAGCCCTCTCGTCAGCCATATCCTTGTGTTTACAATGCTAACTCTTCTTCTGCTGTTTTTACTGCGAGGCGCCAACATGGCGGAGCGCCCCCTGGTGGCGACTCACCACACAGGTCAAAAACAACGCAACGACTTGGATGTTTCCAGTCATTCAAATGATGTAGGACAGAAGAAAAATAAGTCCATGTCAACACTTGATGACCATATAACTATGAAAGAAATCAAAATGGCGTTAAAAGACACAGGTTACTCAGCTCCAGGAGAAGATAACCTATGCTATGTTATGTTTAGAAATCTTCCAGAAATAACATTAAATATTATATTAAAACTGTTCAATAAAATATGGGAAGAAGGAACTGTCCCAAAGAGTTGGAAACGAGCCATAATTCTACCATTTAATAAACCAGGGAAGGATCCATCATGCGCAGACAACTACAGACCCATAGCATTAACATCCCATCTATGTAAACTGATGGAGAAAATATTAGTTAGTAGATTAAAGTATGTTCTGGAAAAAAGAGAACTTATAAATAAATATCAATGTGGTTTTAGAACTGGCAGGTCCACAGTAGATGCTCTAGTAAGAGTGTGTACTGATATAGAAAAAACACTGAAAATGAAAGAAATTATGATTATAGTATTCTTTGACATAGAAAAAGCATATGATTCTATGTGGAGGGAAGGACTGTTAATAAAACTAGATCAAATGGGAATAGACGGGAGGATATATAACTGGATTGCCAGCTTCTTTAAGGATAGGTCCACACTTAATCTATTGTATTGATGTTTGGGGGAAAGCGTGTAAAACAATCACAAAGCCTATTTTTGTATTACAGAAAAGAGCTGTAAGAATTATCACTAGAAAGCATTACCGTCATCCATCAAGTACATTATTTTATCAACTAAAATTATTGAAGTTCCATGATTTGGTAGACTATAATATTTTATCAGTTATGTATAGAGCTCAAAATAATGCATTACCTTTAAATATCCAAATGCACTTTGTTAAAAGACAAAGTTGTTATAATCTTAAGGGAACAGAGTTGTTTGTAAAACCACAATTCAGAACCAGTTTGAAGGGACGTTCTACCTCAATCCAGGGAATTAGATTATGGAATGGCTTGGAGAATGTAGTTAAAAATGCCAAGTCAATGTTTACATTTAAAAAAATGATCAAAACAAATGTGTTAAAAAAATATATGTGAAATAACGTAATGTGTATTGTATTAGTTAGAAAATTAGAAAGAGTTAGTCATTTTGTACTGTTAGTTAGAAAATTAAAAAGAGTTAGTAATTTTGTACTGTTGGTTGAAGAATATTATTGTTTAACCTGACTGTTGGAAAAAGTTGGTTGAAGATTATTATTGTTTACATGGTTTGACTACTGTTGTTTAATCTGATTGTTGGAGATAAGGGGCAGATATAATAAGATTTATTCTTCTTTCTGCCACCTTTCATTTTTTTACATTTTGTACACTATCATTATGAGATTGCCTTGTATTGTTTCTTTTGTAAAAAAATGAACAAATTTAATAAACATAAACATAATAAGAGTTAAAGTTGGGGGTGAATTGTCAAGAGTCTTCAAAGTGGAAAATGGCACCCCTCAAGGTAGTGTAATTAGCCCAGTTTTATTCAACATAATGATTAACGATATCTTTGCAAATCTTGACAGAAGCATCAAATCAGCACTATATGCGGATGATGGAGCAATATGGATGAGGGGGAGAAATGTTCCACATGTTGTTAAAAGCATTAGAAAAGCAATTAATCAAATAGAGAGCTGGTCTTATGAATGGGGTTTCAAACTGTCTGTAAGCAAAACTAAATACATGATGATAACAAACAAAAAGAAGATAAAAGATGAACATTTCTTACTATATGGACAACCTATACAATTGGTTAGTGAATTTAAATATCTTGGCTTATGGTTAGACAGTTCATACACATGGCAATGTCATTTAAATCAGGTAGAGACAAAGTGTAAAAGAGTAATAAATCTAATGAAAGCAGTGGCAGGTAATAACTGGGGAGCAGATAAACAATCACTTTTAAATATATACAGAGCTCTCATGAGATCAACGTTGGATTATGGATGCATAGTGTATGGAGCAGCAGCAAATTCAACACTTCAAAAATTAGATAGACTTCAATCCAGAGCATTACGTGTGTGCACAGGAGCAATAAAGACAACCCCCATTAATGCACTACTTATAGAAAGTGGTGAAACTCCGTTAGAAATGAGAAGAACTAAACTGTCATTAACTTACTGGATTAAACTCAAAGGAAGTAAAGAAAATCCTGCAGCAACGACAATTGAGGATTGTTGGGAATATAACAAATATCATAGAAACGGATTTGGGTGGAAAATAAACAAATTAGCGGAAATATATGGAATAGACAATATAGAATTTGCACAGATTAATCCAAATAGTGTTATCTCACCCTGGTTAATACCAGAAAGTGAAGTTGATATGAAAATACTAGAAATGAAGAAAGAATGGAATGTAAATGAAATAGGGGTGAACACCAGCAAATACATTAGAGAATCATATTATAATTACATGGAAATTTACACAGATGGCTCAAAAAATACAAAGGGGTGGGTGGGAATAGGAGTTTATATCCCAGAATTTGAAGTTTGTATTTCCAAAAGGATATCGGATCAAGTTTCAATATACACAGCAGAAATGGTGGCAGTTATATTTAGCTTGCAATGGATTGAGGAGGTTAGGCCTGATAGGGTGGTGATATGCACTGATTCAAAGGCTGTCATAGAAAGTATGCAGTCGAAAGGAAACGACAGGAAAGACCTTCTTTTGGAAATACAGCACACATTATTCCGGTTACACAGAGGTGGAATTGATGTACAGTTTTGTTGGGTACCAGCACACGAGGGGGTGGAAGGGAATGAACGAGCAGATAAACTTGCTAAAAAAGCATTGAAAGGAGAAATAACAGTTAATATAACGTTAGGGAAAGGAGAGGGTAAGTCAATTATTAAAGGAAAAGAAAAAGAAAAATGGCAGAAAAGATGGAATGAAGACAAGAAAGGAAGAAGATTATTCAAAATACAAAAATCAGTTACAATAAATAATTGTTATAATGTTTTGCTAGTTTTTTGATACTTTGTTAAAAAAAAAAACTTTCTTTTGTTTTTTTTTCTCTCTTTTGTTTTCTATTGTTTATTGTTTGTTTTTTTTATTGTTTATTGTTTAAGGAAATTCTACCACTGCTGTTCATTGTTCTTTAGTTTTAGCAGGTCGCTTTCGTAAATGAGCCCTTGAGGTTCAAAAGATTTACCTGACTAAATAAAGGTTGAATGAATGAATGAATGAATTATAGAGAAAGATGTAGAAGAGAAGAGGTGATAGTAATGAGAATGAGGGTAGGCCATACACTTCTAAATGATACAATGTTCTTGATAGGGAAACGGAATGACAGTAGATGTGTGGAATGTGGGGAAACAGAAAGTGTAGAACATGTGCTGATGGAATGCATTAAATATACAAATGAAAGGGACAGATTGAAAAGAAAAGTCAAAGAGGCAGGGAGAGTTTGGAGTATGGGAGGAATTTTAGGGACTGAAGGGGATAAGGATAAAATAAAAGATGTTAGAAAAGAGTTGTTCGTTTATCTACATAAAATTAATATTAAAAGTAGAATACTGTACAGTACAGTACAGTATAGGAATAGGAGGCCATGAGCTACACACTCTTGCTCAGTAGGTGGCGGTATGCACCTGAACGCTGTTTGCAATCCGCCATTAAACTAAAAGAAGAAGAAGAAGAAGAAGGATGTTTCCAGTTGGGTTCTAATACTGTATATTTCTTCATGAATGGATTTGTAGGATGTATTCTGTGTAACAGTTTAAAGGAGACATCTTTGATTTTGTTGTTTATCATCAGTTTCTGATGAAATGTCCACATTTTTCCATTGTGAATCAGGGACAAAGTTTCTCCAGTAGAAGACAGATGAGGGGATAGAAATAACATCCTGCTGAAACAGGGCACGGATAATTCTGTTGTTCCTACATGTTGAAGAAAAGCAAGCTTTACCAACAGTGCAGTGGTATCAGTTACATTCAACAAGGATTTCTTTTCAAAGACATCGTTTCTAAAGAGTTCACAAATTTCATTAACAGCATCAAACAATACTCTTTAGAAGTGACAGCAAGGTTAAACTTCGTGTTGAATTCATTATAACCGAGTAAACATCCATTTTTCTTTAACAGTTGACCCACTAGAACAGGGGTGGGCAATTATTTTTTCCATGGGGCCACATGAGAAATAGAAAATATTGTGGGGGGCCGGGCGAAATGACATTCATTCATTCATTCATTCAACCTTTATTTATACAGGCTAGCCTCGTTGAGCCACGGGGACTCATTTACAAGAGGGACCTGTCTCACTCACACATAATTCATAATTCATAATTATGACATAATTCAATACTGCATATTAATAGTATTTCTTTATTAAAAGCAGTAAATATCATTGTTTAGACAAACTGGTAAAAGTATTAGTTATGATTAATCAACAAAATAAAAAGCATGAGTGGACATTTTTGAGGGCTAACGTTGTCTTGTGACTTGACAACAATTCAATCATGCACATTGCGCATGTCTTGATTTACATATTGCATCATTTTGTACGTGAATTTTAAAAAGACATCAAAATTAAAGCAATGCAGTCCACAAATGAGGTAAAATTAGAAACTATGTTTTTGTTGTAACTCCCCTTACGGGGGCCGGTCAGAGTCAACCAAAGGGCCACATGTGGCCCTGGGGCCTTACAATGCCCAGGTCTGCACTAGAAGGATGTTTTGGTTGAACCATTGGGGATAAAATAGTGATTTGTTATTGTAAAGGATAAATTTGTTATTCCAACAAAAAAACTATTGATAAACAAAACGAAAGATGTCTCCTTTAAACTTTTACATAGCCTACTAATCAATTCACGAAGAAATATATTAAAACCCCAACTGTAAATTTTGCAAAGAGCACTCCGAAACTATCAGTCATTTATTCTGCATTTCGACATTTTATCATTTGTAATATTGATTCAAAATTTTCATTAAGATTTGAACATATTATTTTTGGCTTTCATGAAAAGAATATTAATGTTAAAAAAAAACTAGCAATTAAATTATATTTGGTAAATACCATATTCACAAATGTAAATTTTCGTCTTCGCCTTTTTTCCAGGTTTAATTAAAGAAATAGAATAATATTTATGCACCATTTCTAAAAGTAACAAAAAAAGCTATAAACACGTTTGAATGCTGTAGCTCCTTGAATATATTTAATGTATTGGGCACCCCCCTGGCATAGTTTATTGTAGAATTGGACATCATTAACCTCACGCAGACTCTTCCACTGGTACATTTTCATCTTTAAATCACTTCTTGGTCTACTGCCCTCATACATCTCCTCCTACATGTCTTTGCGTGAGTGCAGCTACAGTGTGCGCTCTCAGGACATGATTACCTGCAGTGTTCCGTCAGTGAGGACTGAACTTGGAAAAAGGGCCTTCTCCTACTCTGCTCCTGCTTCATGGAATATCTTACAAAAAGATCTGAAGCTCTCGGCCCTGACCTCCCTAAATGGTTTTCAGAATCTGTTGGAATCCTGGCAAAAACCAATGCAGATTTGTTCCTGTCTTTGATTTTATACGTCTACCTTATAATGTTTTGCTAGTTTTTTGATACTTTGTTAAAAAAAAAAAAAAAACTTTTGTTTTTTTTCTCTTTTTGTTTTCTATTGTTTATTGGAACTTTATGATAATGTTATTTCTGACCATAGGCCTGTTTTATTTGATGTTGGTTTGTCCTGTGCTCCAGTTAAAAACTACGTTCCTGCCCAGCGACGTAGAGTTTTTAAACCTTCCACTGCTTGTCAGTTCTCTGCTGCCTTTGAACAGCTCTGTGCTCCATCTGACTCTGCTGCTGACACCGATCAGCTGAGCTCCTGGTTTGACGCCTCCTGTCAAACCATTTTGGACTCTGTGGCACCATTTAAACTGGTGCAACCTAAAGCCAGATCTGAACCCTGGTTCAATGAAAAAACTCTTGCAGCCAGACAGGAGTGCCGCAGAGCTGAACGGAGATGGAAAAAGGATAAACTAGAGGTTTCATTTCACATTTTAAAGGACTGTCAACGTCAGTACCAGATCATTGTTAAAGAGGCCAAAAAACAATACTTGTCAGACATTATCACGTCCAATCACAACAACCTGCGTGTCCTTTTTGAAACTATTGACTCTGTCCTGAAGGCCCCACAACCTGTCTGTCATGAAGCCTCAACTGAACTCTGTAATGACTTCCTGCAGTTTTTTGTAAATAAGGTTGTTACCACAAGGGCCCTTATTTCAGCCCCTGCTTTTGACCCCTCCTGCTTGGTCCCCTGCCTGGCTGTGTTCGATAGATTTGAACCAGTGACTCTGACCCTTTTAGAGGATGTGGTTGGCCATATTAAGCCATCAGGTTCCCCTCGTGACCTTGTCCCCCCTCGTCTGTTAAAAGAGGTTTTTTCCAGCATCAGGCAGGTGATCCTTGCTGTTATCAATAGCAGTCTGTCCTCAGGTGTTGTGCCAATAAGTTTTAAACATGCGGTGGTGCAGCCCCTGCTTAAAAAGCCCAGCCTAGACCAATCTGTCTTGGCTAATTTTAGGCCCATCTCCAAGCTGCCTTTTATTTCAAAAATTTTAGAAAAAATTGT